>OMNN01023770.1:0-15427 GCA_900302755.1 Chromis chromis
CAGGAGAGAGGCGCTGAGACGGAGCCTGGAGCTGGAGGAGGTGGAAGTGGAGGAGGAGCTGCCGTGGCAACAATGGCCGCCGCTGCTGCCGGAGGAGCAGCAGGAGGCAGCGGAGGCAGTGGAGGAGGCAGCGGAGGAGGTGTGGAGGACTGGGAGGAGAGGGACACTCCTCTCCGCCAACTGGAAGCTGTGGAGGGGGAAGAGAGGGACGGAGCGAGGGCCCCCCGAGCCATCGATAACCAGTACTCCTTCTTCTGATGAAGGTCGGAGGAGAAGGAGGAGGAGGAGGTGTATGTGTGTTTGTGTGTTTGTGCGAGTGAAAGCGAGATTGGATGAGGCGGCGTACATCATAGCCATTCATAACCAGTATTTTTATTTTGTTAGCGAGGAGGAGTTAAAGTACTAACACTATACGAGAGAGAGAGAGCAGGTGGCTGAGCAGCTTCACGACACTAAACTAGCCGAACATTTCCTTTTAGCCAGATAAGCTTTGTTTTTGCCGGGACGCCAGCAGACCCCGATACCTCACCACGGTCCACGCTAGCCAGAGGCCAAACACTCTCGACAGACATTTCTACTGCAGCGAGCAGACCCACAATGCTACGCTATCACCAGACCGAACTCCGTTAAAAAGCTGAATTTAGTTGTTGCATCTGCAGCAAAAAGACTAAAACTACAGCCATGTTTCTCTGTAATCACCAAGCAAATTTAAAGACAAGTTTGTTGCAAAAAAAAAGTGAATTAGTAGTGTAGTGTTGTCAGAGGGGGGCGCTATAGGCTACATTAGCTGCAATAAACAGTGTAGAAGAAACCTGAACCAAAATGAGTTGTTTACCAAAAGCTTAAACACTTTAAAACAAGCAAAACTTTGTCAATCTACAAAGCTGTAAACCACAATAAGGGCTGTTTGCTCAAAATTTAGTTGTTTCTATTAACTTTTTCGAATGCGATATTGCATTTTCTTTTTTGCGACACGTCAAATTCACTTGACACATATAGAAACACAGTTAGTGACTGTTCACATGATGAAACTAACACGCCGAATTAAAGTTAAAAACCTGTTGTTTTGAGGTGTTCTTTATTAAACGAAAAGTGACGGAGAATCGAGCCTTGAGGAACTCCACCGGTTCTTTCATGGTTACTAATAATCGCAGGCTGTTTTCTGTATTTTAAACTGAAAAAGTTCATTTGGTATGTTATAGTTTCACAATACAGAGTGATTGTTTTCTATAAAATTGTCAAGTTCAGAAATAATTTTTGAAATAACTTCTACAAGAAAACGTTAATAGAAACGGTACAACTCCAAAAAACATCCTGAGTATCACAAAAACCACTTGTTTTACGTGTTTGGCTTTTTCTAAAAAGAGGTAATGCACTTTACGGGAGACGATCTGCTCTGTTTATTACAGCAAGCGTAGCCTACAGCGCCAATTTGTGACAACACTACACAGCCTGTACCTGTAGGTTATAAAGTCTTAAAGTCGAAACAACATTAATATATTACCCTTAATACTTTACTACAGTCATGTCATATATTGAACAAGCTGGAAACACCAAACCGACACGTGAAATGTGAATTTAAAATCAATAATAAACACATTATGTGACTGAATGTATACGACTAATAATAATATTAACACTAATGGTACGATTCACATGCAGGTTGCAGATGTTTCCAAGCAGCAGCTGAGACATTTCTGAAGTTTTAATGGTACGAATTGCTCTCATGAATATCTGGTGCAACACAGTTTGATTTCAAAACACTGGAGCAGAAAAAAAATGTCTTTCTTTTACCTCGGTGAGCGACTTAGTGTGAAATGCAGACAGATTTACCTGCAGCTGAACTCGTTTGTCTTGATTCTCATTAATGGTTATTAAATTGTAAAAGTCAGTGGCTGTGTTTCATATAATTGTCAAATAAATTTAAAGCAAGTTTTTGAAATATCACAAAAAAAAAAGTAAAACAAAATTTGAAAATTTGGCTTGTGTCCATTGACTTCCATTAGAAAAGCTAATGGACGCAGCAAAATTCCAAAAAACATCCTGAATTTGGTGAAAATTAGTTGTTATTGACTTTAAAAAAGAAAAAGACGAGTTTAATGGGAGATGGAAAACACATTTTTCTCAATAAGTTTTGATGTTGTGAACATTTAAGTTCTGGACAGCATTAAACATGGCCGACACCAGCTGACAAAAGAATCATTACAACTTTCCTGAAGATGTCTCTCTATTTTTCTCCTACTGTATATACTAAGTTTTTGTTCATTTCTTCTTCTTAGGGGTTTTTTATTATAAGTAACCACGAAACATCGCGTGGAGTTCCTCAAGGCCCAATTCTTGGTCCTCTTTATTTTCAACAAAAACGCCTCCCGACAACAAGTTTTTAAAAATGACTTTAAAATCTTTAAAAATAAGGCATGTTTTCTGTGCTGGAGGTGTGGTGACTTAAAGAAAAACCTTCCTCTGCGTTAAAATGTCAGATTTTTTTTAATGGAGTTTGGTTCGTCATGTGCAGTATTTGGGTCTGCTTCAGGCAGCAACATTTACCTCAGTAAACTCAGCAGCATCACTCGGTGTAAATGTCTCTCTCTCTTTCTCTTTTCTCTCTGACTCAAACAAACTGGGAGCTGTTTCAGAGAGGAATTACTGATCGATGACACCAATAAGAATGACGGAAATAATAATAGTGATAATGACGGTCAGAATAATAGTATTAATTTTATTTGTTTTTAAGACACCTTTTTATTTTGTATGCTTACTCCATGTAACACTTGTTCCGACTCCATCTTGTAATTCAAATGTCTTTGTGCCTTTTTTTATTTTTGGGATAAAAAGAAGGAAAAAAAACTATATAAGATTTGCTATGAGGCCTTTATTGTGAAGGCGACGAGTATCCCTGTTTTCACGCTGTCTTCTCCTCCTCAGCCTCATCCTGCATTCATCAAGGGTAAAAAAGAAAAAATATAGCAGAAAATGTCAATGAAAATACCTACTTTTTCTACTTGTGCCTTTCTGTGTCTGTCGTCTCGGCCTGCATCAGTTCTGGAGCTCAGTCACCTCGACCGGTCTTTTCTTTGCTCATGTATTCGTCTATATGCACCTTTTCCCCCCCGATCATCATGTTCTGTGTCATTTTCTCAGTTTCAAAACTCTTTGTGCCTTTCTCTGTCTCTTTTCTCTCTTTGCTGGGACCGTGTGTTGAGGCCGGACAGCGTCGCCTGTCCAGCCTGTGTGGTTAGTTTCAGGTACTACATTGAATTTAATGATAATGATATAATATAAATATAGTGAAACATAGCAACTGGTGTGTCGGTCTTTCTTTTCCATTTGTGCTTGATTATTATCTATAAATCACATTGTGTGGATCTGAATTTGGGTTTAAGGATGAGATGGGTTCAAATTTTCAAGTCTCGGCAGCAGTTTATTGAGAATGATGCCAAAAAAATCTCTGATTCCAGCTTCCAAGGACAAAAATATCCTAAAGATAAAGCCATAAATCGTTCAGTATTTCAGCACTCCACTATTTGGTAAGATTTTTTTTTTTTAGGTATTCATTGTATTGTGATTTTTTTTTTGTACATCTTTTGAAAAGTAGCAGGACTTGCAACTTTTTCGGACACTTTAAGTTCTTCTTCATCACCATCAGGAGGCTGATCGTTCCAGATTCATGCTGCAGCAGAACAAGTACAAACATCCAGCCAGAGTCATGAAGGACCAACTTCAGCCACAAACAGAACCAGAAGACCTGCAGTTGATGATCTGAACCAACGAATTCCTGATCTCAGAGACGGAAACTCCGAGATGAATTCACAGAAGAACAACTTCTCCAAGATGCTCCAAATAAAACGGGTCCAAAACCAAGTCTAAAATGAGTCCAAACCTGTTTAAAACCAGTCTAAAAATAAGGCTAAAAACCAGTTTAAAACCAGCCTAGATAAAGTCTATGCATCATCAAAATAATACAGAATTTACGAAAACAAATAAATGCAAATACTAATAATTACGTTACATCCACTTCATATATTTAGTGAAGTACAATCCTCCTTCCTTCTCGCTTTTTTCCGACATATTTTGTAATGTCATTACTTTTTGCTTGTAGTACATCCTTTAAGAGTAGAATTAAAAATTACGTATCATTTTTAAGTCTGCTCTTAAAGGATATACTGCAAGCATATTATTTAGATATATTAATATTATATAAATATGGAATTAATATTTCCAGTACTATAAATATACTTGTATTCATTTTTTGTACCACAAACACTTAAGTTTGTAGTTTTAATGTGTCTTCTTATCTAAAAAACAAAACAAAACGTGTGGAATTAAAATTGAATTAATGTTAAAATCATAGTTTATTCGCCCTCTAGCATCGATTTTACTACATGGCTGAAGATTAACGATAGACAGGAGGTCTACCCAATCAAAAAAAGGGTCAGAAATGATTGAGAGAATAGCTGTCCAACCAGATGTCACTGTAGGTAAGTGGGCGGAGTTCAGGATTGGTGCGTTTGTTAGAGCAGCTCGGTTGAGCCCGGTTTGTCCTCCTGTGCGGTTAATAAGCAACAAATCCAGCACATCCTTAGTATTTACATTAATTAAAATGGCGAATTTATATTAAATAAAAGTTTATAATTACATTTATAAAAGTTTTTATTTTTTATTCGGAAATTTGGATGAGCTCCGCCCGCCGGAATCCACCCGTACCACCTGCTCAGCGGTTGCCGGGTGTTATGAATCGAGCGCACCCGGTGTTGTGTTTTGTTGTTGTTTTCCAGCCGTGTACCGTGTTCGGCCTGTCAAACCGTGACTTCTCACCGGAGCGACGACACCGAATAACCGGGATGCACATGACTAAAAAGTATAACTCTCACGCTCAGACTCGCTCACCGTCACTTTCTAACGCTGCCGACATCTTTTCTGGCGGTTCGTCTGCGTCTCCGTCGTCTCCGCTAAGCTAGCAACGTTAGCCTCCTCAGCTAGCCGCTTTTTACTACACTGAACAACAACAACAACAACACAAATATTCCACATATTATCTTTAACAGAAGCCGTTTAAAAGGCGGTAGTCAGTTTAATTCTCACCAAACCACCCAGTGTCAGCGTTTGAGCTGTTAGCATGTTAGCTAGAGAGGCTGTGTGTTGTTTATTGTTCTCAGTGCAGCAGCAGTTAGCAGCTAGCTAACGTTTATTTTTCACCCTTTTGCAGGAGCAGAAACACAATGAAGCCGCCGAATCAGACTCAGTCCTCTTCTGTCAGCAACCTGGTGAGTCCTGACCGACTGTTATCAGCAGCTGATTTATTCTGTGCACATGCTAACATTGATTCTTCAGAAATGCAAGTGTTTTGTGGTCATATAGTCAAATAAGTATCAGATCTTCCTTTAAATGTGCTGTTTTCCAGCTGCTTTCACTTCTGACAGAAGTATTAGGAAAGTGAAAGTGCACATTTACTCAAGTACAGTTTGAATTGGGAGGTACTTGTCCTGCTGCTTTCTCTTTCCACTCCACTACATTACAGAGTGAAATCCTGTACCTTTTACTCCAATATATTTAACTGACAACTTGTTTAAGATACTGTTTTGTCCCTCACGTCCTGACTGAAATTATACTTGATTATAGAAAACAGGTCAGTCTCTATACAGTGTCTATAAAAAAATATTCACACCTCTTGAAGGTTTTCTCCTTTTACTGCTTGTGAAATCAGATTTCTACAAAGTAATTTAAATTATTAAAAATGATGCGGAATTTGTTGAGTCACTTTAAAGTTTAGGAATGTTTATGTAATTATTTGTTTCATATGTTTTTAATTAATTGAAATTACTTTGTAGAAACCTATTATCACTTTAACATGATACAGTCTTTTTTTTGTACATTTTTGTGTTTACCTTTTGTTACTTTTAAACATTTAATCATGGTCAATACAATTTGGCTTTTTTTTTTAAAGTATTTTTTGGGGGAGTTTTTCCTATCTCTTTTATTGATAGAGAGAGACCGGGTGAAAAGGGGTATAGAGGAGAGTGACATGTAGCAAAGGGTCTTGAGCCAGACTCGAACTCATGACCGCTGCTGGCGACCTGCACCCACATGGTAATGCCTTAACTCAGTGAGTTATACGGTGGCCCACAATTTGGCTTTTTTGACAAGAATTTATATTTTAAAAAAAACACTCTTTCATATCAAAATGAAAACAGATTTGTTCAAAGTAATTTTAATTATTAAAAATGTATAATGTTATACAATGTATTATAATAATAAAGTTGAATTCTGTTCGTCACTTTAAAGGGGGTTAATATTTATCCAATCACTTATAGTTGAAATCTGTTTTCACTTTGACATGAAAGAGTCTTTTTTATAAACTCCGTGTCCAAAAAATCAAATTAATTTGACCATGATTTAATGTTGAAGAGCAATAAAAGGGGAAACTTAATACTTCTTATACTTGTTTATACTTGTAATACTTCTTATTCAATATTTATATACACTGCCCGTCCAAACAAAAGTCCATCCATCCATCCATCCATTATCTGTACGCCGCTTAATCCTCTGGAGGGTCGCGGGGGGGCTGGAGCCCATCCCAGGCAACTTAGGGCGAAGGCAGGGGACACCCTGGACAGGTCGCCAGTCCATCACAGGGCCACACATAGACAGACAACCAAGCACACTCTCATTCACACCTACGGACAATTTAGAATTACCAATTAACCTCAGCATGTTTTTAGATTGTGGGAGGAAGCCGGAGTACCCGGTGAAAACCCACGCTGCACGGGGAGAACATGCAAACTCCACACAGAAAGATCCCAGGCGTCCTAACTGGGATGCGAACCGGGGATCTTCTAGCTGTGAGACGGCGGTGCTAACCACTGCGCCACCGTGCAGCCCCCAAACAAAAGTCGCACATTCTAATATTTCATTGGACTGCCTTTAGCTTTGAGTACGGCACGCATTCGCCGTGGCATCGTTTGGATAAGCTTCTGCAATGTCACAGCATTTATTTCCGTCCAGAGTTGCATTAATTTTACGCCAAGATCTTGTATTGATGATGGGAGAGTCGGACCGCTGCGCAAAGTCTTCTCCAGCACATCCCAAAGATTCTCAATGGGGCTGAAGTCTGGACTGAAAAGGATGTAGGCACTAGGCATGATGGGTGCAGCACTTCATCCACCTCTCTTCTTACCCTGATGCACCCATCACTTTGGAACAGAGTAAATCTGGACTCATCAGACCACATGACCTTCTTCCATTGCTCCAGAGTCCAATCTTTATGCTTCCTAGCAAATTGAAGGCTTTTTTTCCCGATTAGCCTCACTGATCAGTGGTTTTCTTAAGGCTACACAGCTGTTTAGTCCCAATCCCTTGAGTTCCCTTCGCATTGTGCGTGTGGAAATGCTCTTACTTTCACTATTAAACATAGCCGTTAGTTCTACCGTTGATTTCCTATGATATGATTTCACCAAACGTTTAAGTGATCTCTGATCACGATCATCCAAGAGTTTGTTCCAACCACATTTCTTCCTCGAAGATGATGGTTCACCACTATCCTTCCAGGTTTTAATAATGCGTGTTGCACAAAGTCTGTAAAGATGTTGCTAAAAGTACAAGAAGTTGATATCAAAACTTTACAAACATTACAAAAAGTCTGTGTTTCTTCTGTATGTGCAGGTATTTGAAGGCGTATACAACAACGCTCGCATGCTTCATTTCCTCACAGCGGTCGTGGTGAGTGCTGCACTTCTCTGCCTGTCTGAGCTGTAGTTTGATTTTGTTGTAAAGCCACCTCCAGACCGACTGAAGCTGCTTTCTGCTGCTTTCAGGGCTCCACCTGCGACGTTAGAGTGAAAAATGGAGCCGTATACGAAGGAATCTTCAAGACGCTGAGCTCACAGGTGAGAAGACTAGTGTTAAATACTCAGATTAATTATCATGATACAGCACATGATTATATTAAAATACAGATGTTGCACCGTCATGCTACCCACATAAGAGGACAGATTATTTCAAAGGTTTTACAGATTCATCCTGTTGTCCGTTTTTGATGTTATCTCACATGTTAATGCTCCATCACTTCTTTTAAATCTAATTCACAGTTATTATTGAACAGAAGGAGGACTTTCATCAAATGAAGTCGCAATATTTGTCAATATTTACATAAAAGTACAAAAAGTCTGTAAAAAAGACTTTGCAAAAATTACAATTACATATTTTTCCCCAAATCATTCAGCCCTAATTAGTATAGATGATATTATATATACTAAGTTTTGTTAATTTCTTCTTCTTCGAGGGTTTTTATTATTAGTAACCACGAAACATGTATGGAGTTCCTCAAGGCCCAATTCTCGGTTCTCTTTATTTTCAACAAAAACGCTTCTCGACAACAAGTTTTTTAAAATGGCTTTAAAAATCTTTAAAAATAAAGCATGTTTTCTGTGTTGGAGGTCTGTTGACTTAAAGAAAACCCTTCTTTCATCAAATTAAGTTGCAATATTTGTCCATATTTGCAGAAAGTACAAACGGTCTGTAAAAATAACTTTGCAAAAATCACAATGACATATTTTCCCCCAATCATTCAGCCCTAATTAGTATCGATGATGTTGTTGGCGGCTTTAATCACCTGCTGAGACACCAGATATATACACCTGTAAAAAAAATAGCAATGACTTGGCACAAGAATTAAGTTTTCTTAAGTTTCTTTCTTCTTTCTTACCCTAACTATGCAAGTTATGATGTGAAAATTTAGGGGATGATTCTGTTCGATTATTTTTAAGGGTTGAATTCACTTTTTTACCTTTATTTCGTAGCATTCAATTTCATGTTAATTTTAATATTTTCCTAACCTGTGCAACAATAAAAAATATTCTGATCTTTCCTACTCAAAATGTTTCTTTACTGCGTTACTACACGTGACCATGAGCAGGATTGATATGTGTAAAGTCGATACGTCTGTGTGACCTTATAAGACAGAAATCTCTGTGTTTTCTTTTATTTCTGATCATTTGATGAACAAAAATGTCTAATATGTTTCATAAATGAAATCCTAATTAACAGAACTGGCTCAATTCTCAATTCTTTTCATTTTGTTGCTGCTAAACTTCTTTGAGGGAGCATCAAAAAAATCCTCTTTGCAGGAAAATCTGTTAGAAATGTGGATTTTGCCTTCAGGCTGTAACTTGTCTCATGTCCTGCAGTGTGAACTGGCTGTGGATGCTGTTCATAAACGCAGTGATGGAGGTGGAGGAGGAGGAGGAGGAGGTGAAGAAGGAGGAGGTCAGTGTTCTTCTCCAAAGATCGAGGATATCACTGAAACCATGATCTTCAGCCCGTCGGACCTCGTCACTATGACCTGCAAGGACGTCGACCTGAACTTCGCCGTCAGAGGTAACACAGTCCACTCAGAGAAATCAGAATTGAATCCATGTTAATGGGTAAATAAAGAATCTGAATGATAATATGTGAGTATAGATTCATGTGCAGGTTATTTCTCTGATTAGTTATTTGGTCTGAAATTATATGTGCCTTTTAAAAAAAATCTGTTTCTATGATGTGTGGCAAAGAAAAGAAACGAATGTCCTGAGTCCTGATCTCAGCGTCATGGAGTCAGTTTGAGTTTACATGAAGAGACAGAAGAAAAGTCCAACACCAGTCCAAAATCAGTCCAAAACCAAGTCCAAAACCAGTCCAACACCAGTTCAAAACCAGTCTAAAGCCAGTCGCAAAGCAGTCAAAAACCAGTATGAAACCAAATCCCAAACTAAATATTAAACCAGTCTGACACAAGTCCAAACATAGTCAAAAAAACAGTCAAAACCCAGTCACATACCAGTCTAAATCTAATCTAAACCCAGTCCAAAACCAAGTCGGAATCCAGTCTAAACTCTGCCCAAAACCAAGCTAAAAACCAATCCAAAACCTGTACAAAACCAGTCAGTTTGAATTTTAAAGTCTCAATCCAGTCTAAACCCTCTCCAAAGCCAAGCTAGAAACCAGTCTAAACCCAGTGTATAACCAAGCTAGAAACCAGTCCAAAACCAGTCTAAAGTCTAGACCTAGTCCAAAACCAAGCTAGAAACCAGTCCAAAACCAGTCTAAATCTGTTCTAAAGCCAAGTTTGAATTTTGAAACCAGCATAAAGCCAAGTCTGAATCCAGTCCAAAACCATCAAGATGTTGATGTACATAATACACAGAATATCAGTAATATCAATCACTAAGTGGTCACTAAAGTCACACACATCATATTAAATGACTGATGAAGGATTCCTGATTTTGTTTTCGTGCAGACACGTTCACCGACACAGCGATCAGCTCGTCACGGCTGAACGGCGAACACCGAGAGAAGGTTCTACAGAGGTGGGACGGAGACGGAAACGGGGAAAACTTTGAGCTGGAGGCCGACACGGTGAGGAAACCTACATATAAATCACCATGGAAACAGGTTCCAAGCTCCTCCCGCCAGACGAACGAAAGCACACGTTCATATGTAACACAAACACCAAGGAGAAATCTGATTAGTTACTTTGGCTAAACTATTATCCTGTGCTGATATTGCCGTTACACAGGGGTGGACTGGGGCAAAAAATCTGCCCTGGCATTTTTGGCCTAGACCGGCCCACAACGTTATCGGTTGACTGAATCAAGCACTGATTTTTTATATCAAACTATTACTATTAACTCTTAAAATGAAAAAGCTCACACTGATTAAAATGTGAAGCAATGCCCAATTAATATTACTACAAAACACAGTTGTTCTGTACAGCTGTTTAGCTCACTGAGTTAGGGTCATGTCATGAGTTTCGTCTTTTAGTGGCGGTCATGAGTTCGAGTCCAGCTCAAGACTTTTTGCTGCATGTCACTCTTCTCTCCGTCTACCCCCGATTTCACTCTGTCTCTGTCAAATGAATCTCTCCCCAAAAATATCAATAAAAAAAACAAAAAACAATGCTATTCTAAGCGTATGGAAATCGCAGATGGACTGGGGTGCCATATAAAACCTCGCCTAGGGCGCCACATTGGGTAGGGCCGGCTCTGCCATGGCCTTAGAGGTCTGTCCTCTGCTATCGAATGCTGCTGCTGCTGGACCAAATAACGCAGGCCGGACAGTGCCCGGTATGCCAGATGGCCAGTCCACCCCTGCCGTTACATATGTCACTGAGATATATGAACTCTGGCCTAGTTGATCCCAGTTTGTCTTAAACTCATGAGCTCTGGTTGGAGGTCATTAACCTCCACAGAAGTCTTTGTCATGGTGCCCGTTGGTAGCTAAACTTCCACAATGCTCTCTGCTTGCAAACATGAACTACCTGTAGTCTGAGTGACGCCTCCTCTGGTCTCTACAGTATTAAACAGTAAGAAGTACTACAGCTAATCTACAATATATTCTCTGAGATGCATGACCTTCTTCTTCTGCCTTATCGGTTAATATATTATTAATTGGTTAAACCGGAGCAATGTCTACTACGTTCAGCATGTTAACCTGTTAAGAAAGAAGGCTTTTGCTGCTGCTAACACTGTTAAATGTCTGTTTTCTCTGTCAGTCAAACGGCTGGGACGCCAACGAGATGTTCAAGTTCAACGAGGAGACGTACGGCGTGAAGTCGACCTACGACTCCAGCCTCTCCATGTACACGTGAGTAAACTGATCCACAATTTGTGAGTGTTATTGTCAACAAATCCAATTAATGTGTGTATTTCAGCCCTGAAAATGTCATGTGTCTATCTGCTGCACTGATGAAGTTATGAGGCTCAGAAATGATGGAAAAAGTCCATTAAAATTTATAAATTTGGACCCACCTCTATGTACTTCAAGGGCCTGGAACTCTGAAAATATTCATAGTATGAAGGTAAAACTTTACTTCATTAAATATAATGCTCTCTGCTTGCAAACATGAACTACCTGTAGTCTGAGTGACGCCTCTAGTGATTCTGAGGAGGTCAGGTGGGTCTGATGGATTTTTAAAGAAGTGACTCTTCCTGTTCACAATCAAACATTATAGTTAGTTAAAAACATGTATAATAATCTGCTATCTTTGTCTTGTGTTTTTTCCCAGCATGCCTTTGGAGAAGGGAAACTCGGAGGTTTACCGGCAGCGGGAGGCGCGAGCAGCTCGGTTGGCCAATGAGATCGAAGCCAACCTTCAGTACCGCCGGCGGGTTTCTCTGGAGAACGATGAAGGCCGGAGCGAGGAGGACAAGTTCAGCTCGGTGGTCCGAGACCGGGAGGAAAGATCGAGTCCCGGATTCACCGCCAGCAGCAGGTATGAACCAAAGAGTTACCTGTTTCTGTCTGTCAGCGGTTTGGAGGCAGACTTTAACAGATGTCATGACAAAAGAACAAGAGATTAGAGATTACTGTAGCTGATTCATTTCTTTGAGCAGAGCCACTGTGGAGTTATTCTAAACTGAGTATTAACAGATGAAAATGAAGGCAACTCTAACTCCAGCAGTTTTTATAAATAAAAGCATAAACATATGGATGTATTTGTGAGCAACTTGTTCACACGTAAACTAACTTCAGATGCCCACCAGGGGGCGCAACACGCTTTAAAATGGATTCAAAACTTCCATCCATCCATTATCTATACACGGCTTAATCCTCTGTAAGGTCGCGGGGGGGCTGGAGTCTATCCCAGCCGACTCGGGCGAAGGCAGGGGACATCCTGGACAGGTCACCAGTCTATCACAGGGCTACACATAGAGACAGACAACCAAGCACACTCTCATTCACACCTACGGACAATTTAGAATAATCAATTAACCTCAGCATGTTTTTGGACTGTGGGAGGAAGCTGGAGAACCTGGTGAAAACACACTGCACAGGGAGAACATACAAACTCCACACAGAAAGATCCATCATGCAGCCCTATCACAGAGATGTAAAGTTTAAAAAAATACATAAGCTAGAGAAACGAGACAGAACTAAATAGGTGAAATGGAAAAATGAGATTTAAAGATTTAACAAAATAAAATAAAGAAAGTGAGAAAAACTGAGAATTAAAAATGATGAGAGGAGGAGGGACAAGAAATGGAAGAATTGCATTTTCACAAAAATAATGAGATAGACATGAGAGACATGAGACTAAAAAGACAGAAATCGGATTTAAAAATGACATTCGATGAGAAAAAGAGGGAAGAGGCCAAAATTATCTGAAATAGATGAGATGGTAAAATAAGATTCGGGGAAAATGCGCTTATATAGAGAAATGAAAATAAAGGACTGAATTGAGAAAAAGAGCTGAGATACAAACTAAAATTTACAAAGAGAACTGACGCTACTGAATTTAAATCAGGTTGGTGCATTAACTGAAATGAGATGGAGAAATGAAATTAAGATTGGATAGTGCAATGAGATAGTGAGATCGGAGAGATGCTGCGGACACATTTTCGTTGGTACCAAAATAATAATAAAGTTCATTAAACAGTGCTCCTGGTGCAGAGCTCACTGTATTCTTATTTTACTGCTTATCAATGTAACAGAATGAAACATGACCTGCTGGGTCCATGAACACGGCCTGCTACAGCTAAAACATGACTGTAGTGTCTACTGTATGGAAACAAGTTGATAAAGCTGACAGAAAAACAAAGTTCTGCCCCCAGTCCTGGTTAGTAATTGATGGAAGTTGCATTTGATAAAAGGAATTTTTGATGGCCTTGCTGTGAGCGAGAGGAGCGAGATCAATGTTCAGCCAAACAAAATGACGCCACAGTATTTCAGAGCAGCTACAGTATGTGACAGACAGTGCTTTCACGCGGGAGACTCAGGGCAGCTGCTAAGACACTCTGGCCAGCCTGATAAGATGTGACACATGGGCCCCCACATGTCCAACGCATACAAAATCCTACAGTGCATTTCGACTCCCCTGAAGGCTTCCTGCAGCTCAAGGCACCCTGCCGGTATTATCACTTCCCCCTCCACATAGTAGCACACAGAGCATGCTTACTCCTCTATATCTCTGGCTAAACTCCAGTCTCCACGCTCACTCTGCCCAAGGACATCTGTCACGAATGCAAAGAACATGTAAATAGGGGACATTTTTTTTTTTTTTCAAAAAGAGGGTAAATCTCGTCGCATAAGCAGAAAAATATTTAGAAGCAAGAGATTAGAGACCTGAGGCGGATAGTCACATCAAAGACATCAGTCTCACATCTCACCCTCACTCTTTCTCTTTTTCACTCCCTCTTGTTCTCCCTGCCTCTCTGCGACTCTCCCTGCCTTCCCTCCATGAATGCGTGGGTGCAGCTGGTTCCTATGGCAATGCCAGTCTTTCAAAGCTCAACCCCTATGTCCCCTATTTCTGAGTACTGCCACTTCATTAATTATGGACACATACAGACCCAGACTGGCAGGGCTGCCTTGATGTTTATCAGATCTGCGCATTTTTTGTGTGTGATTTATGTTTGTTTGGGTCGACATGCGACATGAAACAAGATCCCTTTCGGAGATGATTATTTCAGGTTAAGCGATCAGACTGTTAAACAGTGAAATGGCACTTCTAGAATCCACTTCCTAATTTTCTGCACTTGAACACCTCGGCGCTGCGATAAGGCTGATAAGAAAAAGACTTTTCAATGATAATTAAATCAGGTGTTCATCATCGGCACATCAGGGCCACTGATAATTAGCAATGATGTGACACTCTGTTTATCCCTCCAGGGAGTTTCTTTTTTCAGTTGCCCTCCAGCTACAGAGCAGTAGCCTCATTTAGAACTGGAAGGGAGTCAGTGTCTAGCTCAAGGACGCTAAGGCAGGCTGGATGCTTCTGGTCAAGTCATGTAGTCGCTCTAGCAACCGGGTGACAGACGACGCAGGGAGACAGACACTGTAATCAGTTGGTGACGATCAGCAGATGGCCTAGGATGACCCGTTCAGTAGATATCTGCTAATGAAAACCAGCCGCACTGGGAGACGTCAGAAGACTGATCGAGAGTGATCTTAACATTCAGTGAATTTGCAGGAACTGCTGACCTTTTCAAAGTGATGCATATACAAGCTGATGTGGGAAAGATGGACATTATCATTGGGAGTTGTTTCTGTAGCGTTTCTTCAGAGACCTAAACAGTGATGGAATGCAACTCAGTGCATTTACAACAACTTGATGACAGCTTTAAGGCACTGAAATTGAGTACTTACAGCTGAGTGCTATATTACTCATATCATTCAGCACATATTAGAGGTATATGTTCTACTTTTAGTGCCCTACATTGTGACCAGAATATGTAATTTAGTATCACAGTATTATGTAGTGAACACAGCTGCATGCCATCCAGATGAGCAAGGCAGAGGGTCAAGCTACTACATAAAACTTATCATTGGTTGTATTCTGGGTCTAAACCGGGACATTAAAACCTTCCATGGGAATGTGGAACAGACCCAGGAAAACCCCCGCATTGACCGAAGAGACCTGCTGTTAATGTCACCTATGACGATTTACAACAGC
>OMNN01023771.1:0-35450 GCA_900302755.1 Chromis chromis
GTTTTGATGGCAAAATCCCACATCTAATTTATTCTATCTCCCCATATTATGGAGCAAAAAACTTAAAAATACATAGCAGAATTAAAATGGCTGGAGCTGCTGGACCACTATGCCGCTGACGATATGCATGAATGAGATTTTGCCAGAACGAAAAAGTTTGTTGTAAAAGTGTCAGAAAACCTGGATGTGATAGAAAAGCACAGTGGTGGGGATTGAAGTCAGAACAATATTGTACAAACTATATTAGAAATTAAACAAACTAATCAAAAATGTACAATTTAGTTTAATTTAATTTAAACCAAAAAGAGGGTAAAGGGGAAAATTCACCTTTCTATTATGTGTAAATGGTCTGATCCACCATAACTTTATGACCACCTGCCTAATATTGTGTTGGTCCCCCTTATGTGGTCCAGAATGCTTTGAACCATTGGGCATGGACCAGAGGACCTCTCAGGGTGTCCTATGGGGTCTGGCACCAGGACCAGGGCAGTGGATCCTTTGGGTACTCTGGCTTGTGCAGTGGGGCCTCTGTCAATCAAACTTGTTCCACTGCATCCTGTTGATGCTTGATCAGAATGGGGTCTAGGAAGTTTGGAGGTCAAATCAACATCTTGGGCCATTGTCATGTTCCTCAAGATGTTCCTGATTGGTTGATGTTGTTGACATGTGGTCTGGTGCATTTTCCTGCGGGGGTAGGCCAGTGACATTTGGGATTTCCATTTGCATGAGGGAGTGTGCTTGTTCTGGGACAATGTTTATTTGGGTGTCTAAGTCTCATCAACATGGATGCCAAAATCCAAGGTTTTCCAGCAGAACACCACATAGTACCAATATGATCAATGTTATTCACTTCACCTGTCAGTGGTCATAATGTTATGGCTGATCGGAGTACATGCCTCTTTGTGCATTAAAGTTGTTTTTTGGACATGACAGTGCATCCTCTTCTCCACAGAGCTCCTTCTTAAACCAATTTCAGTGTTAGTGATGGAGGACAAAATCCACACCTCTCATTCCCCATATGCATTTTAAAGTTCGGCCTAAACTAAAATTAAGTTTCAGCAGTCGATATTTGCCGAAGCTACACTGTAAATCCTTTTAAGTGCATCCAGCTTAGTAATGTAAGTTTCCCTGCTGCCTTAAAAATGTAGGTTTACTGCACTTCAGATGGTTGATTAATTTAAAGTCAACTTATTAATCGTCAAAGTATAAACGTAGCTGAGGTGAAATAACTGAATTTGAGAAAAGAAGTTCAATAAACTTAAGATATTGAGTGGAACCAACTAGTCACACAGACAACGGTTACAGACAGACTTACTTTCTTTCTTTTTTTTAATTTAATATTGAGTCTTAGATGTTGAAGACATTTTTGACCAGAGTCTGTAAGTCTATAAAGAGATTAAATTTTAATCTTTGTCATAGTTAGAATTGTTTATATCAAAAGAAACAACTTCAGTTTAATTTAACATGTACTAAAGACACACAGCAAGTTTCTACCATGTCTGTTTTCTCAAACTACAAAAAAAAACAGAGTCTTTGGGAAGTATTAGCTCTCTAACAATGCATCTTGGAGAATCTGCTCATATACTAGTTTAGTTTCTTCTGGACTTAATTTAATGAGTTGAGTGAAATCTTGGCTGTTCATTCATTCAACGCATCATTTTAAGTCCCAAGTTCTAGAGTGGTGTGGAAAACTCATATAATTACATTGAATAAACAAAAAAATATAAGTAATTTGACTAATTTTGTTTGTGATGTTTTACAGTATAGGGCACTTTTGATAGTACATTTCTGCTTCGTTTTACTGTCCCTCTGTTGCACCTCAGTGAGGAAACAAACCCTCTCTGCAAGCACAAAGAGGGATTTTCTTTTTTTTTCTTTTTAAGTCTGTAACTCTTTAAGATGGTCACTTGATTTTTAATACTCTATGCAAACTTTATTCCACAGTAGGAACTAATTGTTTCCTCCCCTTCACCTTCATCTATCACATTGTAAAACTTTCACACACATTGGCAATTTTTTGGACTCCAACTCGAAGTATTTTGTGTCACAAAGATGAAATGCACAGAAAAAAATACATACATTATTTTAAAAAACAGCAACTTCACAATTACATACAAAAAAGCAGAATGAGGTTTAATTTTTCCAATAGAGCCAAACAAGCAAACATGTGCATGTTATATATGCTCACAAATAACATTTGATGTGTCATTACGGATTTTATTTATTGCATTTTGAATTCTTTGTATCTTTTTATTGCAAATATTTCAGTCTAATATCTGCTTTGCTCATATTTTCTTCCCCCTTTTCATACTTTATTGCTATATTTCCTTATTTCGCTCTGTGTTTGTAACCTCTACCTGCAGCTCTCTTGGCCAAGCAAACACTCATGCCAGAAGAAATGTATATAAAGTCCCAGTGTTACTTATAAAAATGACAAAAGTGCGTTAACTTTTCTAGTAGTTCCTATGAAATATTGACATTTACGAGCTTTACCTGAGAGCGGTTGCTGGTTTAGGGGCCCTCTGGCAGCTGTTAGGTTGTAAACAGCTGCTTAGCTCACTGCTGCGTCTTTTAACTGTAGAAGGAAACTGCAGCACCTCAGGGAAACTCTGGCAAATGCCACACCGAGAGGCTCCAGCTGGCCAGTTCAGGTTCAAACCCATAACCTTATGCAGCTTATCTAAACAGCACAGAAACTCAGTCATTACTCACATTTCCTGAGTCTCCTTTGTTGCCTTTTCCTCGGGTCCTTTTCTGAGTTTTCACCTCTTCTTTATCTTTGTCCACAAGTGTTCACAGCTGAGCCGAGCTGTCCTGAATATTTGAGTGATTCTGCCTGTCCGGACTGAGGAGGTGAGAAGGAGGCGCCGTCCAATAAAAACTCTGCTCAGTCAATTAATATGGAGGTGCCGAGCCTCACCACACCCTCACAACACATTCTGAAGAACCCATGACTGCAAAACGGGGCCGCTCTAAAGCCCCTCATGTGTTAGTTTGGCTTTGACTTGAACCGTCGGGCTTTGGTTTTTAGTTGTATTAAAACTGGTACAGGCCAACTGAGCAAAAGTGAGATGTTTTGAATGAGCTTTTCTTGATCTCTTGTAGTTTTCAGATTGTGCACTGAATGTCCTTCACACTCTAATACCTAAAACGCCATGTCCTCATTTTTTTGGTGTGTGTAGGAAAGGAAATCAGAGGTAACATGATTACTATTAAGCCACTTTTAAGAAACTTTTACTTTTTTTCTGTCTTAATGACTAAACTGGACTGTTGGTTGGACAATACAAACAATTAGAAGTTGAAGATGGGCATTAAAACTGTACATTTTTTTTTACATTATACTGTTAAAAAAAACTTTTAATTAGAAAAATCAACACATGTATTAGTAATCAATTATTTAAAGCCCCAAACTGCTATAAATGCCTTCAAAATAAGTCACTTCTGATGACACGAACATAACATTGTAAAGTATTAGCACAAGCATGGAAGTATCTATAATTTTACATTACATACAGTATAATAATGGAACAAACTCTACTATCAGTGAGCTTAATCAACCTGTACAGATCTGTTTGCTATAAAATATCCTGCAAAAGAACAACTTCTAAATCACAAGGTGATGTAAACACATCACACATCCCCTCCAAAGCGCCGTTTAATGAGGCATGAGTGCTAATTCCTGGGAACATCTCATCCTCCTCGGCCCTCTAAACCCCCCTCCATGTCGCTCTCTCCTGCATTCTTCATCCTTTTGTGTCTCGCCCCTCTGGCTTTCTTCTCTCATGGCAAACGTATATGTTGCTATAACAAGTCATTGTCATCCGTGTCACCTTTGCTCCCTGACAGCATCGTGCAAACTGATTATTTACCGAGAGATGCTGCGATCCGTCACGAGACTCTCTGATACACATGGAGCCTCACGTGGAGCGCAAATTAGATCAAAGTTGTTGTTTCGCTGCTTTAGCTTTGCACGATGCGTTGCTTTAGAAAGGGGACTGTCAGGTCATTTGTTAACTTTATGTTTGGTTTGTATACAGTATCACAAAGTGTTGTAAATGAGCTGCCTGAAACAGAAGCCTCCAGCATATCTATCAGTGTCTCACTAAGCATTGCATAAATATTATTAAATAGTTCCCATCAAATAACAAATCATATTTGAAGATGGTGTCCTAATATTACAAAAAAAACAGCACACTGGGTATTTCATCCAAATTTAATTTTAAATTACCAGAAAGCAAATATTTATGGCCATACAGAATATATTACATGAGGAATCATGCGTAGCGCTCATCTAAAATGTAAAGTTTCTCATTTATTTCCATCTCTGTGGAGATGGTGAAGCTGGTGTTGAGTCTGTTTCCACAGTAACAGCTTCAGTTTGAGTCCTCCTCTGATCCTTCGATGTCCTGAAACGTCACAAGACAAGACGCAGAATTACGACTGCTGTTCTTTCTACATGTAACTTTATTTTACAGCTTTACCTTTAACTTTATCTAACCTTTATTGATCCCCTTGGGGAAATTCCTTCTCTGCATTTGACCCATCCTATACAAAGTTAACCTTAACTATACATACTAGGAGCAGTGGGCTGCCACAGTACAGTACAGGGGTTAAGGGCCTTGCTCAAGTGGTCACAGTGGTAGTGACTGGGACAAGCGGTGGCTCTCACTTTCCCCACCTCAACCTCTTGCCAGTCCGGGGCTCGACCCACCGGTTACAAGTTCGCTTCACAAACCACTAGGCCACCACTGCCCACAAAAATACCATACAAGTACTTTTAGAAGCTTTTTAATTAAAATATTTCAGGTTCCAACTCCTCAAATTTAGGAATTTGCAGCTTTTTTTCTTAAAATACTAAATATCTTTTAAACAAACGTGCAGTGAGGATGTCACTTTCGCCTTTGGGAAGTTGAAATGTGCATTTTTTGATATATGGCTGCAACATCAGTATACTATAATGAAAAATAATGATAATCTTCATATTTTTTGAAGCTTGAAGCTCAACATTTAAGCATTTATTGAAAAATTACACTTTATAAAGGATCAAATTGGTTAACCAACCAATGTTGATTGTTTTTGTTCAAGCTCTAACTCTTATCAGATTAGATAAAATAATCAGCATGTTAATCAATAATAAAAATAGTACTTAGCTGAAACCGTACTTTTGTGTAACTTTTCAGTCAGAGGTCAGGACTTATGGTTTAATCAATCTCAAGAGAAATTGTACTTTCACATTCAACTAGATTGTCTTATATCTACTTCGGGTTTACCAGGATAAATATATATCTATTAGCATAAATTTTCTAATTAAACAGCTCTTACCATTGGCTCCTGACTCCTCAGAGCCATGACATGTTTCTGATATGCAGAGATGATACAGTCTCGCCTGCAAACAGAGAAACAATGGCTGTACGTTAAAAGGATTTCTGCTTTCATCCCCCAAATTTGTAATCCACTATAAACTGGTCAGCATTTGTCTGGAGATTAAATGCTCACTTGCTAGTGATGCCTCCTCCTGGAGGAAGCCCAGGCATTTCCTCAGCTGCCAGGAATTTGATTACATACAGAAGGTCAGGGTCCTCTTCTCTGGACTTCATCATCTGGAGAATTTCTATGAAGGAAGATAACCAAAGCCTATGATTATAAAACAGGGAGATAGCAGTGGTCTAAAGTGCAGTGTGCTTATTTGTGCAGCATCTCACCCTCCACTTTCATTTCAATCTGTTGCTCCAGCTCTGCCTCCTGCTGCAGTGCCTCCTGTGACACCTGGGGGGCGCCGGGGAAGCAGACAAGGATGATGCTGATGTTGTCCAGGCTGCCCTTCAGAGGGAGACAGAGCACATTTAACACCAGTGGGGAAAAAGAAACAGCAGTGGTATGTACATTTACTAACATTTAAGTTCTTTAGTATTTTCATATTTTTTTATTTCACTTTATTTCACTATAATTAGGGTTAGGGTTAAATGTCAAATATTTGACATTTAAATGCATATATTTGACTGCTATAGTTGGTTGTTTCTTTGCAAATTAAGATTTTAAAAAGTTATAATTAGCACATAAATGGTGACACATTGTAACACAGCTGATCTACCCAGAGGTTTACAATGTAAAGTCATTTAATTTGTGCTATCTCAACCATAGACATACTAAAATGCTGTTTATTTGTAAATGTTTTAATAATTATAACCCCAAAATGCCATTTAGGATAATAATACAGCACTGACATGAATATTTCTGCATATATAATGGCTAGTTTAACTTTTGAGAATTGTACTTTCAAAGTGTATTTTAATGAAAATGTACTTTTTTTTAAAGTAAAACTTTGAATACAGGACACTTTAAAAAGGGTACTGGTAATTTTACTTTATCTGAGTGCTTTCACCACTACCATAAAAAGACCTGTTGATTGGAAAATATTAAGGAACAGATGTCTTTGTTTTGTCAGGTGATCAGATTTACAGGTGAATATTCACATGCAGATATTTTGGCAAATTAGCGTTCTAATAAGATATTAATATCCTCTGATGTTGCACCTAAGTATTCATTAAAGTTTATGTTATTGATGATTTACAAACACATTACTGTAGCCTGTGGCTCTGGGTAAGTTATTGTACAGTTATAAACATCCCTTTATTGGCTGTGACCTCAGAGGAGCAAGGCTCAGTGTGTACTGGAACAAGGTACAGTAAGCCTTTTTAGGTGAAATAAATAGCAGCCCATCGCGGTCGGGATAAAGCCTCTGAGCCTCCCGTCAACACACTCACATTCAGCCTTAATCCCAACCATGTGCAGCTCTTCTCCCCTCCTATATCTCATGTCCCTTGGACACGGTTAAGGATGTCTTAATACAGCTATTTATAGGGCAGGCAAAGGGCTCGTCAGTGTTTAGACGGACAGTTTCTAAAAAAGAAGACGAGCAGGAGAAGTCTCCTTACATAACTGTCAGTGTCCTGCCTCCTCACACAGACCCTGCCCACCTCACCCTCTTCTTAAAGTACAGCTTCCCATTCATAAATCCATCTGTTGTAACATGATGTGGCTTATTGCTAAGTTCAGGGAGTTCTGGATACTACAGGATAATACAGCTGCATGTACACATATGTGGGGGATTTAAGTAGCTAAATTTATATTGTCAAGTGTCATTTTTGTGAGCTGCTATACTGTAATCTGTGCTTGTAGTGAAAACTTATGAGAACAAGAGAATAATAGAGTCTTAAACTGATTCGCTGACAGTTAACATGTTCTGTATATCCACAAACAATCCATTAAAATGCTAAAATATTACATTATTTTGGCTTCCTGTTTGGGATGCTCTGTTTTTTGTTGTATTAAGATTTTATAATACCAAATAAATTGACACAAAGGAAGGTATCACCACCTGTGTTGTGGTTAGGGCTGAAAACCTTAAGCTTGTGTCTTGGGCTGCCACTGATGATTATCTTTAACTGTAGTGAAGATAATCTGCAGATTATTTTCTTGGGTAATCATTTAGTCTTGGTGTGTTGCGTGTTCTGCCTGAAAAACAGTCCCAAAATATTCTGTTTGCGTACACAAGCAAGTCAGGACATTTGTTTTGGCATTTTCTTTTGTAAAAAGTATTAAATGAGCCTCATTATTGTTGCCAATTACTGTTCTGTTGACAGAACTAGTTAATTAATAGAGCCTGAGCTGTGGTCAAGTGTGGACAGGGTCATCAGCATGTTTCTGCCACCTAAAAACAAAACACCACTATCAGTTTAAGTTTACGCTATTTTATTTTTATACTGTAATTTTACTGTTTAACCTTTCTGATGGGGAACCATAGGTGTCACAGTGCTCTCTTCAAAGCCACCAGACTCCATTGACAAAAACAGTAATTTTACCTAGCAGTACAGTGGCCCTTCAAGTAATCTTATTCAAGTCTATAGTGAGTGAATATGGTCCAGTTTTCTAAATTGCTCGACTTTTTTGGTATTCGCTGAAATGTGTCCGTAGCACACCAATATGGCAATAAATATCTGGAGAGATTCATGTCTATATCTTTAGTGAGATAGTTTCCTGATTTAAACAAATCATTGTCTGTTTATCTTTTAGACTAATTGAGCAAAACTCTGCTTAAGTATTGAAAGTGCTTAAATGTTATTGTTATTGAAAAAAGTTTAATTTTGGTCTTTTTCACTCGGGTATTGTATCAACCCTGGAATACAAACACTATAATTGGCCCATAATGGCCATAATGAAGCTGTTTTAGTTGCAGTATTATTGCTTAATCATTAGTTTCTTCCCATTTTCTCCATTAAACATCTGCAATCTGCTCTGGCATGTTTGTAATTTCAGTCTAACCATGCTCACCAGTCACAAAAATTAAGAACTGACATGTCTGTCAGGATCAGAATGTTCAACTTTACTTTTTGATGTTTGTCTAGTGTTCTGGCCTGACTTCTCACCTTATAGAGGCAGAGGTCAATGACTTGTGTACAGATCTCTCTCAGGTCATCGCACACCTGCAGACGGTTGCGCACAAACGCACACAGTTCCTCGTTCCCGATGGCGTCCCAAACGCCATCACACGCCAGAATGAGGAACTCGTCCTCAGGGGTCCTCTCCAGCTCGTACACTTCCGGCTCCGGCGACACCAGCTGCTCCGTCTGCGGCCTCCAGTCCACCTCCTTGAAGTCAAAGTCTCCCAGCGCTCTGGAGACGGCCAGCGAGCCGTTGACTCTCTGCAGGGTCACTGAGCCGCCGGCGTTCTGGATGCGCTCCTTTTCTCTGGGGTTGAACGGCTTGTGGTCCTCAGTGTAGAAGACCACCTGGCCGTTGTGGCAGAGCAGCGTGCGCGAGTCTCCGCAGTTGATGAAGTAAATGTGGCGTGGTGACATCAAGACGCCGGCTGCGGTGGAGCCACTTCTGTCCCAGTTGTCCTGGCGAGCCAGTTTGTGCATGTGGCGGTCGATGTCGAGGAAGCCCTCACGGATCCCCTCCTTCACCTGGTCGGGGTCCTCGTTTGCTTTGATCCCACCTGTTGAATCGAGGGGCAGACGTTTGATTTTAACACAGATTTACAATGTACTACTTTGTGGCATTTGCCATGTTGTTTGGTACTGTATAAACTGGAGGACTGTCTTGTGTTTATTTAACATTTAGTAGCACTGTGCAAAGCCATAGTACTAAAACCTCCACAGTGTCTCTGTTGATGAAGCAATAACATGAGCAGCACCATGTGTCAGATTTTGTGTTGATGTTTACTACAGAGATGCCAGACTGGATTGACATTTATTTAATCAAAAAAGATGTCTTTTTCAAGGGTTTTCAAGATGTCACAAAATCCAGAATTCTTGTTTTGGAGTATTATACTGTATGTGTCATCATCTCTTAGTATGTATACATGCTCTGACGTGTGGCATGTTAGGTAATCCCACCCCCTTTAGTATCACTCTAGTTTAATCAGGCATGTTGTGTTCCTAAACAAGTCAGTTTCTCTGCTTTTTAAAGGATTTGTTTGTCCCAGTTTATTATGGTTATTCAGTATAGTATTTAATTTTACCTATAGTACATAGATGACAACAAATTTTCCAGAAATGCAAACACTACGTTTCAGGAAACGTTGTTAAAAGATTGACAAAATGGTTCTATCTTGCATGAGATTATATTGCATTCATGCATCAGATGCTTTGGTCCAAATGGACTTGCAGTAAGTGCATTTAAAGTCTATATGATAGTAATCAAAGTCATAAAAAATGTAGGTGCATCCCCTTCAAACAAACAACTTTAAGCATTCAGGGCTACAACACAGATGCCTAGAGTCGGAATATACATCTTTAACCATCTTGAATACCTAGATTTATCTTATTGGTCAGTAATCGTCCTGTACCTGTAGCCAGGACGTGATCCAGCAGGTTTCTGGCACAGTACTGTGCCACTGTGGTACCTGCATGTCCATCAAAAACAGCAAAGTATCCCCAGTCCGAAAGCTCTCCCCTCAGCTGGGGCATGCAGATGTGGGCGTCCTCCATCTGAGCCCTCCAGCCCTGCATGCTCGCCACAGCATAGTTCACCCCCAAATCAGATCCCCCCTCCGACACGTGCTTCTCCAGGATGGGCCGCTCCAGGTATGGACTCGGCATCGAGTCGTCCTCATCCAATTCGTCCTCCTCCCCAGATCCCGTCTCCCTAGATCCCCCTTTGAAGAAGAAGGTGACCATCTTCTCCGTCTCTTTGACCAGCTGACGGAGGAAGGAGGGCACCTCCACGTTGCTGGCTCGCCTGGCCGTCCTCATCACGCCGCGGAGTCGGTGTTCAAGCTTCCTGCTGGACCTGGCAGCTGCCCGTCTCCTCCTGGTGCCCCTCTGCCGGCCCTGTGTTTTCCTCAGGAGGTCCAGTGCAGCAGTTAAGCCGTGGCTCCCAAAGCAGGTAAACAAAAAGTGACTTTAAATAAGATCCTGTTACATGAAAAACTTAGTTGGTTTTCTGTTAAATAATATCAGGGCCATTTTCTCTTTTCTTATCTGGAGAATCCTTCTTCTGTCCTTTGTATTATTTCACTATAAGACTATAAGGTGTCTTTCTCTCTGTGTCTCTCTGCTTGTGTTTCTTCGTCTCCTCCCTCTCTTCTTTTCCCTCTCGCTCTATCAGCCCCACACTTCTATTGGTCCATCTATTTCCGTTGATTTATCCCCCTGCCCTGCCCCCACCCACTGCCCTCCCTCTGTCTGAGTAACACTGCTGGATAATCACCCAACTAGCACACATGGGCTGCGTCTGTACACAAGCATGGATTATGAGCATCACATTTTACACAACAAGGAGGGATCCCATGATCAGTGCAGTACGTTAGGTTGGGGATTTTGTTTCTGATACATGAAACCTTGAATCCAAACAATTTCCTCATTCTGAATATTGCTGATTAGTTTAGAACGGTCACAAAAGGTTATTAGGTTGCCAATGATTTTCTGATATTGTGTACAAATCTGTATTAAAACCTCCTGTCACGTTTGAATAGCCATTCTGGCCCTTGTGATTATATCAAGGTTTGCATGGTCAGAGGGTGTGAGACTGGTTTGACCTCAGTTCAACAATAAACTTCGAAGCACAGCTTTTATTAACGTGTTTTTTAAGAATATGAAAAAGAAATCCTTACATTTCTCAGAAAAGATGAAAATTACATGCACATCTACTTTTCCATGAAAACTGAGGCCTGTAAGCGAGATTAGTGGGTTTACCAGTCATTATTGTCTATAACAGGTCGAACACTGTTGTGTGATGCTGTACAGCTGACCTGCTTCTGAATGGGTCATTGGAAAAATTAAAGGGATAGTTTCTTTGAAGCGGCGTTGTATAAGGTACTTATCCATAGTCGGTGTATTACATACAGAAGATGACCCGGCCGTGAACTGCTGTGGGCAGGGTCAGCAGCAAAACATGTTGTGGTCATCTAAAAAAAGGCCCAGCCAAATATATCGATATCTGTTTAAGTGTACGCTATATTTACAATATTTTCTGTTATTTTTTGTTGCTGTCAGGCAGCCCTTTCTAATGCGGAACCAAAGCTTTAATATCCCTCTATGTTCCTTTCTTGAAAGCCACCAGACTCTATTGACAAAACTGCACTTTTACCCCAGCTGCTGGTCTACCACTGTGTGACACCATAAATGCGTTAGATGTGTTAGAACTATCGTGGTAACGCAACAAAATCACACAATAACACAAACAAACTAAGAGCAATCTGTTGGTTTGTTTACCAACAGTAATTTTACCTCGCAGTACATTTGCTTACAGCTGCCTATTGAGGTTGCTGTAAGCCAATGTACTGCGAGGTAAAATGCCTGTTTTTGTCAATGGAGTCTGGTGGCTTTGAAGAGAGCACTGTAACACCTATGGTTCCCCATCAGAAAGGTAAAACAGTGAAATTACAGTATAAAAATAAAATACAGTAAACCTAAACTGATAGTGGTGTGTTTTTTAGGTGGCAAAAACATGCTGCTCAGGCTCCGTATAGTCTTCCAGTCTGTTTCTCCAAACTGCAGATGTATTGATCATCTGACTATAGATAAATACCTCAAACAACCCCACATTAAAGAAACTGAGCGATCCCTTCAAGTAATCTTATTCAACTGTATAGCGTGTGAATATGGTCCAGTTTTCTAATTTAATGACTATATACTATATATCACTTGTTACATGATAAAAGGCTCTTGGGAAAACTTCTGATCTCTGAACTCTGATCTCCTGATAACTAATATATTTAATGATTGAAAGCTCCAGAACAGCTACTAAATGGACCTTGAGGTGAGACAATAAGAAACCAACAGTTTTCTTTAAGGTTTCTGCCACCATGTGACTCAAATGAACCTTCTTTTGAGATTTAGTTGTTTCATTTCAAACGTCAAGTCTGTGTATGGCAACAAAAAAGGCATTTTAGAGTGCTTTACTATGCATAAGAAGCAAAAACTCAATAGAATATAATAGAAACAAGGCTAAATAGGGAAAGAACGTGGGTTTAAATTAATAAAATAAGATAAAACTTAGAATAAATATATACTAATGTGGAATTAAACTGAATATAAATGCATAAGCTCACAGTGTTATTTTTTATGTTGGCACCTGTACTATATATGACCTGCTGATTCGTCCTAGCCTGACTGCTGTGTTTCTTAATCTCATTAGCTTTTGGGTATTTCCAGTTTCCGACCTGGTTTCTCGTGGGGACGCCTGTGGTCTAATAGTGTTAGAGACTATATGTGTGACACTTTGTTCTGATCCAGCCAGTCAGGTGAAGCAGGTTTGTTTACCTTTATTTATCCAGCTAAGGCTGAGCACGCACACAGCAAACAGGATCACAGCGGAGATGATGAACTTGTGACTGTCTTGTTTTAACATGCTTCATACAGCAACATCTCAGAACTGTCAGCGTGGAATTGTTAAATCAATGTGATATTTTATTCCGCTGATTGATGAGTGAAGTGTTGTTTTCAAAGTTAACAACATATAGATGATTTTTGTATCTTATTTTTTAAATCTTCTTTTAATTTTTATCTTAAAGTAACGACAGTTTTCTAGCAAACCAGACCCAATCATACAAATCATTCCTTTCAACTTGGCAGATTTGTTTTCGTCCTGCAGTGCATCATCAAAATACTCTCTGTTACAATAAAAACTTTCTTAGGCTCTCTGCTCATTTATTCTATTAGTCATTCTTAAACTACACATACAGAAGGAAAGTTGACTTATTAAAAACTACTAACATATAAGACTTGATACAAATTTGAAAAAACATTGTAGTTAACTGAAATAAAAATGCAAACTGGACTTTATAATTATACAAAAAATATTAAATGTCTTTTTGTTTTAGTCTTGGTCCAGTTTGACGACATAGATCTTATGTGTTGTGTTTGTTTACCTATTCTGAACTTCTTACCTTCTATAATACAATTAAAATAAATAAAACGATTGCTGAAACTAAATTTAAAAAAATAAATAATAGGTGCTATTTCTTTACATTTTAAATTAATAGAAGCAAAACTGAAATGAGCAAACCCGCTCTGGAAACCATCTGAAATTAAACTGAATTAAAAACAAAATGAAAATAAAAAATAAGGAAAAATACAACAGAATAACAACTCTAGTTCAAATGCTGTATACCTTTAAATTAAGTTTGTTTTGTTTGGTTTTTTAACCTGTTCTTAATGTCTTTTAATAGAATTTTAAGATTGTAAAATAGAGATCGGTAGCTTTTTCGAACCAGTAAGCAACTTTTCTTTTAGCCTTTTTTGTGAAAGCACTGGCCTGTATGTAAAACTTTATTTACAGTGTTCTTTACAGTAGATTTATGAGCAATAATGTAAACTATAAAATGCAAAAAAATTGGCTTTCATCAAGCCTAATATCTTTATTGCAGGGACAATTTGGCCTAAAGGCAGATACTGATTAATACCATCATTCAGCTTATACTTGTGTCATCTTGTCTTCTTCACTTTTTCCCAGTTGTATTTTTATTTTACCTTTTAATTTCTTCTAATTGTTATCAGTAAAATGACTCACTAATGTCAATCACAGGTTGCTACTCAACATGAACCTCTGTTTGGTACCAGACTGAGAACACAGCAAAACCCCCTGAGTGAACTCCAGTAAGCAAACATCAATATTCTTTACAGATGACCTGTGATACATAAAGCAGAGCAAAGAGGTCACACACATTTTTCTGCAACTCCTTCAATTGCTGTTCTCACCTTTTTTTTTTCATTAATCATGATCCAGAAACAGTTTGTAGCAGCATCTGCGTTACAGCGACACACTGCTGCCCCCTACTTTTCACTACTGTCCAGGCCTTACCTCTACTAAATAAAACCTCAACTAAAAGCTTTTTCTTGACCCTTTACATTATTTATACTGCAGCTTTACTGATTCAATTTGGTGTGACTTGTTTATATGGTTTAATTTGTGAAAAATCACATTTCTTACGTGGGAAACTGGAATATGATGTATAGCACTAACACAGTGAAGCTGACAGACCAGCCTTGCTTTACATCCTTCTCTGTGTATCTTCTCATGTTTTACATTATTAATGAGTGATTCCTCCTCTTCCTATGAGATCCTGAGCTGGAGTCACATGACGAGGGAGAGATGGGCAGATAGGCACAGGTTAGCCATGAATGGGAGATGACAACATGCTTCTCTCCCTCTCTGCTACACTACTACCCTCTGCAGCCATAACGGTGCAGGACGAGATGAGGAGAGGAGGATGGTGGAGTGAGGCAAGGCGGGGCTGCTGAGTGACAGAGGAAGCTGATCAACAGACGAGGAGGAGGAGGAGGAGGAGGAAGGGTAAATCCACAGGACGAGAGTGCCGGCAGCAGAGGAGGGGAGGGGGGGCTTCCAGACTGGATGGGCCCAGCAATGCCTTGATGGAGCATGGGCCAGGTTTTAGGATTCTCCCACTGCCGTGAGTCTGCTTTTGTTCTGCTGTTTCAATCTGCTTTTCTGCACAAGAGGTCCGTTCGCCTCGCCACATCATCATCACATGTATCTTCCAGCTCAGCATCTTTTCTTGCTAACTGCTGTGAGCATCGTACGTGTTAGCTTGCCTCCTCCCCTCCCTGCCTTCTCTCCTGCTCCTACCTTTTAATAAACACATGGCTGGATGGACGGATGGATGCAGTGCAGGAGCAGACTTGTTTTGTTGTCATTGCTCTGCAGATGTTTTCTATTTGGTTGTGCAGTCAGGCACGTTGGGAGTTATTTCTCCCTCAGAGCTTCTGTTGTGCTTCCATGTCTGTGTTTTGCATCATCTTTTTTGCCACAGTGTTCTGCTGATATTCCCCACAGTTGAATTAAAGCGGTTGGTCATTTGCATGTGGTCATACAGATGAGAATATGGTGCTCTCATCTCCTCTGCCTGGTTGATATATTAGCTAATGTCATGCTGACTATCTAATGTGGAGAAGGCCTTTGCTGCTGCCAGTTAAGCTCTGTAAGGAAATGAATCAATATTCAGTGACCTACAGTATGCAAGTAAAATTGTCACGTTCCTTCGATCTGCAATTGATACACACATAGTTTAATGTTCAGTGGCCTGTGCAGTTATTTAATATAGAGCTTAATATTTGTTGATGGGGTTAAATAGTATTACTATTATATTTTCGATGTGTTTTCTTCAACCACATGAAACAGCTTATTGAAAAAATGACTCACAACAAGGCACTGCAGTGTTTGTTGGTGCTATCATTAGTACACCTACGTTGGATGTTTTGACAGGAACACTATTGAGATTAATGCAAGGTGGAGGAAGGAGGCATGATTTACAGCAGCTTAGGTTAAAACGCAGCAGCAACAACATTCATATTTCTGTCTGTGCTTCACTACGATGTGTTTACCTGCAGATTTATGTCAAAGTTTGACTGTTTTCTTGCAGAGGAATATGGCTCTGTGGCATCCACTCCTGACTCAACTCCTCCATGCACCGATGGTAAGAATCAGACACCTAACACCCTGCACACGCATCCACTTTTGAGAGATTTTGTCGTACAACCCTTATAGAAATGAGAGATTCCTGCTTTGAGTTCATCCAAACACACCTGTTGTAAAACTCCTCTCATGCTGACAGTGAAGATCCACAGGAATAAAGGCACCTTTATAGCTAAATTTTGGAAGGAGATCTGCTTTTGTCCTTATCAAAGAAAGTTTTATCTTCAGATGTGACACTTTTTTCTCCCTGACATCAAATCACACACCTGGGTGCTTTTATCTGAGATATCATTTTATTAAAAAGCAAAAACACTCTCTGTGCACAGCTCTGAACAAGTAGCAGGAGTCACTTTCATCGTGTGTTGCTCCTCTGTCCAGAAGGTTTCCTATATTTGCTCTTCACTAATTTCTCTCTTGCATCTGTGTGTCAATCAGCATTAAGGTAATTGCTTGTCTTGTTTTTGTCTCCATTCAGGCGGAAATGAGGAGTCAGAGATGTACGAGCTGCAAACAGCCAGAGAGTGGTCCGACGACGACGAGGGGGGAGGCCCAGACGATGACGAGGGTCTGGCCTCCTCCCCGTCCGTCTGGGGCACACCTCGTCAGAACTCTTTTGAGCTGACTTTCTCCTACATCGCCATCGCCGAGGCCGAAGCGGTGGGAGCCTCCCGACACCTCCGCGACCGACGCAGAGGAGGCTCCAGGGGAAGCCGAACTCCTCTGATGCGCGCAGACACCCTGGAAACACTGTTGGACTCCCCCGATGTGGACTGGGACCCTCAGGGCTTCCTTGGTCGAGAAGAGGAAGAGGAAGCTGCAGAGAGGATGGAGCAGGAGAGGGTGGAGGCGAGGAGGGAAAGGGAGCAGCACGGACAAACTGAGACTATTACAATTCAGCCCTCTCCCCAAAACCTGGATCCAGAGAATCAAGGGGGAGATGCAACAGTCCAAAGAGATGAGAGTGTGACTCAGACTTTCCAGCCTCCTTCTTCAATCCAGTCATCCCAAATACAGAGCTCCTCACAGACACTTCAGGGTGAGACATACTGCAGGATAAATGTGTGGAGGCATTGTTTTATTGTTGTTAGTAGTAAAAGACTAAAATACATAGTAGCACAGTCCTTAAAGGCAACACCCTGGGGCAATTACTTTGGAATAACAAGACCAGGCCCCTATGTAAATGAATCGGGAGCAAGCCGTACAACTGCATGTAAAGAATCGCCAACAAATCTGATGAAAACCGCTCCAAAAGGTTGGGTGACTTTGCCCCAAATATGGCTTGAAAAGCATTCATCCCCACTGCTTACACTCCTGCTACACATTTGCAGAGTTTCAAGACACCATGCTTGAGTCAGTGCAACAACACGATTGGCTGGATGTTTCCTGGTTTAGCAGATGATTGTTTTTTTGAAGGGAAGGGGCGGGACATGTGTCATACAACTGCCATATCTGCCTTCATAGAATTCTCCCATAGATTTCTATTCAGGACTCTTCACATTGGCGAGTCTCTACCTCATAACACCACAGCTAGTGTTTGTGAATGCTCATGATTCCCCAACGCAAAGATTATTTATTTTGTTTACCTACTAACAGTTTTTCAACAGGAAGCCAAATTAGCTATTTGCACAGCTGACGTGTTAGTTGCAGATTGTCTTCATTTTACACTCTATGTTATCATATAGTTTAAATGGTTGTTCGAAGTGTCCAGATGTGTTTAGACGTCATTATTTAAACAAACCTAACAGTTTACCTTTTAGTTGGACAGGAATCTAGTTGAGAATCCTTACAAATTTACATCCCATCCTTTAGTTTTAGCTTAGACTTCCCCGTTAGACCTTTATATGCCAAGAGCTAATTATATAGTCTGACATATGATGACCTTTCTGTGAGTAGTAGTTCATATAAAGCAGCATTGAGGCAGAAAGCACAACTAAGTCATCATAATAATAATATTTCTATCCAGCAGAATAGTAAATATTTAGGCATCATAGCATTATATAGTTTATAATTTCAGGTTAAAGTATCTGGTGTCACACCGGGAAACATACAACTCAAGGGGCGCTCCGATAGCCTAATGGTTATGTCGCTTGACCCAAGTGCTAAGGCGTAGTGGCTGTCCCGGGTTCGATTCTGACCTCGGGCATTTACCACATGTCCTTCCCCACTCTCTCCCGTTTCCGTCTCTATCCACTGTCCTATCTAATAAAGGCATAAAAGGCCAAAAATAAATCTTTAAAAAAAAACATACAACTCAAATGTTGTTGTTTTTTTATCCAGACTAATTACTCAGGGCACAATAACAGAACTTATTTGGACCGACTATTTTACTCAGAAATAGGTGATTTGCTTGAAGCTTTATTATTATGACCTACAGATATTTAGAAGGGTATCTATTTTGTCTCACCCATATTAAGAGATAATTTAATCTACTTGTCGAATATTGCTGAATTCTGAATGACATGATGAGAAATAACAGTGAGAATTCCAGGCTTTTGTCTTTTAATAGTTGCGGAGATATTGTCATTCAAACAGAGCCTTGAATTTCAATGGATAAAAAAACTGACTCAAGTGCGTTGATAAGCATTTAATTTTTGTTTTAATTCTGTAAAAGCTAAAAATTTCACAGGTACTATTGTAAATATCCATAGTTTATGATTCAGATCAAAGATGGTCAACATTATCAAATTGTTCTAAAAATGTAATGATATGGGATGCAATGACCCTTCCTATGATCAGTTTCTAAATGACACACCTGTAAAACGCATTTGATATGGTAATTGTAGAAGACCACATGTGTTACTAAAATCACATTTGAATAATCATGCTGTTGCAAAATATTATTTATTTTCCCTCAATTCAAGCTCAGCATTGACAACACATACTGTATATAGAATAGCGTGAAGTGACTCGTGATGTCGTCATGGTAGTGACATCATCTTCTGTTTCCCGGCAGCAGCATCCTCACCGACCCCTGAGCCAGAGTCTCCCGTCGCCAGGGAAACCATTTCAGTCAAGCTGCTCACATCTGTGCGACCCAGAGGTGCAGCGTCCTCGTCGCCGGCTGCCATTGGCCTAAACTCTCAGGAAGAACTGGTCAGCGATCACTGGTTTTCAGCACTTAACCTAACGGAGGACCCGATAGTCTGCACACACATAGCAGGTACTAACATTAGCATCTTTAACTTTCTTTTTTTTCTTTTTTTTAAAAATATTTTTTATTTAGACTTTTTTTTAGTACATAAGAGTAAAAAAAAACTAAACAAAACAACAAAAACAAAAACAAAAACAAAATGCACATAATCAGAAAAAAACTAACAAAAACAAAGCAAGAAAAGAAAAAAAACACAACACATTTGGGTGGGGTCCTGCCATATACATCACACAGTAATCAGTCAAGGAGGAGCATGTACAGAATGTGGATACAGGATAGCAGCAAACACCATAATTGTTAGGGTTAAGTTTTAGCATCATCAGAAAAGGTTTCCACATCTTTAAGAAATAGCAGTGGGAGTTTGATCAGCTAGCACGGATCTGTTCAGCAGCAGAAAGCATCTCATTAAGCCACCTCTTGAAACATGGAGGTGCTGGAGACTTCCAGTTTAACATTATCAGTTTTTTTGCAACCATCATGCCAGTGCTTAGGGCTTGTTTTTGATGGGATGGAAGAGATTTTGTCCTCTCAGAGCAGCCAAATATTGCTAAGAGGCAGTCTGGCTGAATGGTCGTTTGATACTTTTGGGAGAACCAGTTAAATATGTCAGACCAGAATTTACATCTTTAACTTTCTTAATTTTTCTGACCTCCATCTCTCCACTGCCCTCACATCTCTCTGTCTTGTTGCTTAGCAAGATCCTGATGAATCAATACTTTAAATAAAGAAAATATCAGCTTTCCGCATGCAGCATCAGTTGCACGGAGACAAAGATAGACCCCCCTTCTAGAAGTCCTGTTCATCGTGTATCCATAGTAACTCTCTCTTGGGATGTCAGGAATGATTGGCTCATTGTAGGGAAAACATTCCTAGTATTGGCTGACTTTTTGGACTCATCACCACCGATGGCAGAATGCACCAATGTTTTGAAACAGGGAGATTATTATGTGTGTGTGTGCAGATTCTCTCTGTGCAGGTTTGTGGGAGTTTGTTGGCACTGTGGGAGCGAGTGAGATGCAGAGAAGTGGTGAAAGAGAGAGCGGGAGATAATATCCTGTCTTCCAGCCTGATGGCACTTTAAGTGGACCGTCAGTCAAAGTGGAGCTCGGGCTTATTTTAGTGGATGTAAAAGGGGCAGTAAACTGTCAAACGAATGTGTGGTCAGGCTGATGACAGAGTTTAGGGTGTCCCGAATGAAAAGGATCAAATTTCTTTTGGTTTTTATTAGTTGTTTAAAGGGCAAACTTCAATGCTTTATTGGTAAAAGTTTAAGAAACCAAAACTGACATTGAATATTTGGCACTTTCTTGAATCAGAAACATGCCTGAATTAGAATTTTGCCACTTTTAGAGAGGCAGTTTTTACTTCTTCTACTGCTGGTTGTATTGGGGCAACATTTAGCATTTGAAAAGCTTTTTTTGTTAAATGCAAAAAGGTGTTTCTGTAGAGCACCATATAAGGTATCAAAATATATCATCACATGTCAGCTCAGCTATTGAATTAAATAAAGACAAGTAGAGAGAATGAATTAACTTTGTACTATAACCTACAATAAATACATGAGTTTGGGCATTTTACTTTTTACTATTTCTACTTCAGATAGCAGTTTGAGCAAGTCTGGTTCAAATGTACAAATGAAAAGAGCTATTAGTTTGTTAGGCTGGTTTCAGACCTCAGTCACTGCCGGCTTTTTCCAATTTTGCAGCAATTCAAATAATGCAATCAAACAAAATAGATTTCCAGTCTGGATATTAGACTATTGCAGAAGCAGAAGTGAAAAATGCACTCATTGCCAGCAGTGGCAGCACAGAAAGACTTTGTGACATAACAGAAAATAGACCCCGGTTCTCCTGTTTCAGGTGCAGAGTGACACCTAAATATGAACACTACTCTACAAAACCTAATCTGAGTTTCAAAAAGCAGTTTAGATTTACTGAGTTGCGCAGTGATTTTACTTAAATCCGAAGATTTGAGTTTGAAAGCATTGTGTCATAGTTGTGAGTCATCTCTTTATGTGTGAGGCTCTTGTGGTCTTGGAGAGCGGTGGGCGGTGCTGCGAACGAGATTATTTTGGGCTGTTGGGCCTTTGGACTGCTGAGTGAGCAGGGGGAGGCCAAAAACAGCTCAGAGGGGCAAGGGGAGCTCAAAGAGAGGGACAGCGGGTGTGAGGGGAAACTCTGGAGCCGCAAACCAAAATGGCCAGTAAAGGTGAGACGTTTTGGGATGAATGTGAAAACTGGATAACTGTACACCAATGTAGAACAAGTTTAGCTTCATGTGCTGAGCTGACAGAGGAAAGAGGCTGCGTTTGATTTCAGTTCAACCCTAGCAGGAGACAAGACAGAAAAAAGCTGCAGTTTCAAGTGTGAATGAGTGGAAACCACTTATCGCCTTCAGTAGTGGACTCTGTGGCTTTGGTGTAGAGGAGAGGAGGCCGGGCTGTCAGGGAACTGAAGGTGGGAATCGAGCGGATTTCTCGCTTCTCTCTGATAATTTTACGAGCTGTGTCTCTGGAGACGGCAGCTTCTGTCAGCTGCAGGTGTGTTTGCCTTCAAACAGATCAGATGTAGCTGGGCAGCCTCTTGATCACCAGCCCTAATTTAAATGAGCACCTGCCATTCAGATGAGTCTAAACTGTCCCGTTGTGGTATGCTGCGAGCACATAGTTGTCTTAGTGTGTAATGAATTACCAGCTGCGTTATCTTTTCATTTTAGTGTTTCCTCTTTAAGCACGAGCAGAGGCGTTTCAGTTTGTAGTAGTAGGAGGTTTCTGAAACACATGATTAAGCTGACATGAACTGGGTCAAGAGAAATGGATGATGAGGCTAAAATGAAATGAGTTGACATAAAACAGGGGTAAGCCCCCTCTTTGATGTTGGTTATAATATGACTCAGTTAAAGGATTAATACACTGAAATTCTGCTTCTTTCACCCTGTTTTTCTTTCCTCTTTCTTATATGTGAACTAAGCTGTACATACGGTACTTGAAATACATTAAGGGTAGTACAACAGATCCATTTCAAGTAAGTTCTAAAATGCTTCTAATGTTTATTACAATAATACAGAGGTGTTATAGAAATGACTGCAAACTACAGACATTTTACCTGCATTTCATCTTCATAAGATGCCAGTTTATAATGTGAAAGTGTTTCTTTTTTTGGTTTAAAGAAAGAAAAAATAGATTATTTATACTGAAAGGTAGATGAGCAGATCAATCTCACTCCTTATATGTTCAATCGGTCAACTTAGCTTAGAAGAAAGGCTAGAAATGGGGCTTAAATATTTCTAAAGGTAAGCAAATCCACATACCATCACCTCTATGGCTCACTTATTAAGTTCTTTATTTAATCTTTACAAAAATCTGTCTAAAATGACTTTTTTGTGCAGATCAAATGAGCTAGATATAGTGTGGTAACTGAAGAGATTCAAAGGCAGTAGCAGCAGGTTAGATGTGTCCCTCTGTTTCCAGTCCTTATGCTAAGCTAAGCTAACTAGCTGCTCCCTGTAGCTGTATGTTTACTGTGCAAATAAGAGAATTGCCTTGTTATCTAAATCTCAGCAAAAAAGCAAATTTGTCGAGGCCAACAAATAGCCTGTGTATCTGCACTGGAATCAGGCTATGTGTATACATACAGTATGTTGATGTATGATCTATGAAAGGGAAAAATGAAGGCAGTCATTGTTTTTATCTGTCCATTGTTTTTATTTTGAATGCATTTCACAAATTAGTTAGCAAGTTACTGTAAAGACAAAACTTGACTCCACTCCACCATCTGCTCAGCTGTGATACACACTCTGCTACATGTGCTGCAACCAAGCTGGTATTATTGGAAACAATGGAGTCAGAGCTGCTCTGCTGGACAAACTATGTGATGACACCATTTCTAAATCATCCCAGGCATCTTCTGCTACATCATGTTTGGAAAGAAAAGGAAAATTGTCGGACCACATATAAACCGATACCAATATATGTGTAATAGGCCAATATTGGCTGACCCATATATTGGTCAGTCTCTAACTTTTGTCATGTCACACCATTAGTTCCAAATAAGTAACTTCAAGGGTTTACAAAATGCTCTGCAACCCGACATGACGAATCATCTCTTACATGCCTCTTGCAATGCTGCTGCTTAGTTTCTCCACCCCAATGTGTTTAGAAAATCCTGGGTGAGTAAAGTATAACTACACAGGTGGGGGTAGATCTATAGTTCAGTACAGTGTCCATGTCCAGGTTGTTTTTGTGCAGATATTGTCCTCAGCTTTACAGTGCTGGTTTCTCACTCCTGTTCTTTCATTATTATATTGAATCAATCACCTGCTGTGCCTCCATGTGCTGAGTATCCCAGAATGACAGCAGCACAAACAAGCTCCCTGGACAGGTGTGTTCCAGGGGCATCATGGGTATTAATTGTGTGCAGTGGTGTTTATAAATAACCCACCTGCTGTCAGTGCTCTATTCAAAGAGGCTTCCCTTTATTCTAATGCTGAGGCTTAGCATTTCACTGAATGATGAGCACAAAGAACTTTGCCTATCTGACAGCACAGGGCCGTGCAGCATATACTGTAATCACGCAATGCAGGAGCTCCGCTTTAGTTTTGATTCATCAGATCGCTTTTTGCATAACAAAGTGGTCCCTCATTAACATTTTACTTCATTGTGTACAGGGGGGGAAATGTGGTGTTTTCCTCTTCACATAAAGAGCTAAATGAAGAGTATTACGTCCTCCACTGTATATATTAAAGTTGTCCACTCCAGTAAAGCATGACTCTGGACGCCTCAGTCTCCACGGCAGCTGTTGCCGGGTGACAGAGAGAGAAACTTACAGGGTGTGGAGGAAGGGGGCTGCTGACGGCCTGACGTCTGACAGCAGGTGCTGTAAAGGCTGCATTTAAATTCTCCTCGACTGTTCGCTTCCCTGTTTCATCTGAGGGCTAAATTTAGCCGAGGCCAGCGCCTGACGTGTCCCTGGGAGCTGCTGTGTTCTGTCATGCCTGAGGCTGGAAATCCCTCTTTGCCTCTTGTCTTCCACCCCTCTGGCCTTCCTGTCCCTGTGTCGGAACTGCTGTATCTTTCTGCCACTCTTCCTCTCCCCTACTTCACCAAAAATAAAAGAGCTTCATTTCCAGCCAAAAGCTGAGGAGTTTAAGTGATGTGGCTGCAGCTGCTCAGCTACCAGTCAGTATATTATCTCTAACCCATTTCAAGGCCTCTTAGGTGCTGCAAAACTGCAAATGTCAGCTACTTTTTAAACCTTTCTTTCATCTTCTCTACCTGTTTTCTTTCAGTGATGGACCTGATCTACTGGAAGGACACGGAGCGAACCGGCATGGTTCTCACAGGGTTAGTGGTGGGTTTGCTGTCCCTGTTCCAGCTCAGCATCATCACCGTGATCTCCACAGTCTCCCTGGCTGTCATGTGCTTCACCATCTCAGTGCGCATCTACCACCAACTCCTCTACATCCTCAGCTGGGGTGACGGAGAACATCCCTTCAAGTAAGATGCCGTTTTTCTAAAACAAACTTCAAGCGCAGAACACATAAAGCTGGGTTCACCCCATTAAGTCACAGCATGTATATGTTTTCTCAAACAAGCGCAGGACTTCATTAAGCCCAAAGCATTTTCAGCCAGTCCAATTACTTTTCTATGAAATGGGACGATTTTTATTTTTGAGCATTTCCCAAAATATTGTTTGCTGACACTCCTGCCTATGAATTAAAGGATATACTAAATAATTTTAAAAAATCCTCTAGACACTAGATGTGATGGGAGGGGATTTATGTTAGGACTTAAGGGATTGCAGCTAAAAACATAAATCACTGTGTTGTTAAACGTCATTATTTAATATGACGTTACAGTAAAGGAGGCAACAGCAGACCGAGCAAAGAAAGTAAAATAAATATAATACAGAGAGGCATAAAATACACATTTCTCTCTATAGTTATTCCGCTCCTCACATTTTCTTTTTGTTGTCTCGTTTTCTCCCAGGTCATACTTGGACTTTGACATCAGTTTCAGTGGCGAGCAGGCTGACCTCTATATGCAGAAAGCCATTGTCCTGACTCTGTCTGCTGTTGACAGTCTGAAGAAACTCTTTTTCGTTGGAAACCTTTTAGAATCCCTGAAGGTAAGCTAAGCTCGATAATTAGGTTGCTTGATTTGTGTGTATGTCTTTTGTTTACCATCTTAATGACCCGTCCTCATCTGTTCACCTTGTCAAGAACATTCCCTCCTCATTAAGCCAGACCGTCAGCCAGTCAGTCCGTCTCTGCACTCTTTCATTTTGCTCCATCATCTGTCATCTTCCTTCCCCCCCATCATCTCAGCTCCCTCCATCATTGGGGATGACAGCATCGCTATGCCAACCACCGCTCTCATTATGCCAGCTCAGAGCTCAAGGCTCTGCTCCTAAATAAGGGCAATAGCGCTGATGGCAACTGTCAGTCCCAATGACATATTTTTGGTAACGGTTTGGAAAGCATTCGGTCCCTTGAGAGAAAATCCTTTCAAATTACATTGAATTGGTACTAAGAGTTTAAAAGGAGGCAGTGTGCCTCGCTTTTCATATCTGTGCTGTTTATTCTGCTCCTGGATGTGCCATTTTTGCTGCCAGAGTCCAACATTATATTAATATTAATCAAGCTTAAATAAATCTGACAGCACTGCATAATTACTAAAGTATGGTCTGACAATCTGTATGCATTCTACGCTTTTTACTTTGCATCGACAGCATTTGCTTTGTTGCAGTTTTTTTTAGATAAAACTTAATTGACTTTAGGTTTGTGTTTCTTCTCTGAAAGCTAATCTTTAAGGTACCATTGTGTTTAAATAACCTATGAAGATACAAATACATTTCTGGACAAGTGTTGCACATAGCTGGAGCTGAGGTGATGGAGTGATGCAGGAATTAATGGTAGCTTTGACTCAGGTCCTCATATCCACATATTCATGTGTTCTTGCAAAAGACTAACTTCTGCTACTCTAAAGCATCTGACAAATGGGTCTATTTTAATAATGCTGAACGTTATGTGCAGTATCTGTATCTGTTTAATGCTGTCTGTGGAGAGCATTAAATTTGGAGGCAATGCTAAGAGTGTTTAAGTTCAACATAGATACCGTATTTAGGGCCTGACCGATAGATCAGTTTGCCGATATTGTCGGTGAATAATGGCGTGTCACAGATATATCGCTGTTGGTGTATATGTTCTCTGATATATCCCGATATGAAATCTTTCTTTTGCGTAACATAACAGAAAAAGATGGTTGGGGTCATTTAAAAACTGTGTCATCACTTAGTTTGTCCAGCAGAGCAGCTCCAGTTCAATTGTTTACAATACTGTCAGCACTGTGCAGCGCATGTAGCACAGTGCTGACAGTATTGTATGTGTCACATCTAAGTAGACGGTGGTGTGGAGTCAAACTTTGTCCTTATGATAAGTTGCTAACTAGTTTGTGAAATACATTGCTGGAAAGTTAATCAGCAGTGACCCCATCAACAATATCAGTCAATATATTGATATCAGAAGGTCTTTCTCCATGATATCAGTATTGGCCCCCAAAAGCTCAGTATTACTGTCTGCTTAGTGAAGTAGTTAAACAATGCTAAAAATCTATGTACACCGTAGAAACATTGCATATTTATTAAATGCAGACACATTTGCATGTACAAACTTTATAAAAGTATGCAAAAATGCCATGTAAACATAATTTGACTGGATATAAAGATGGATAAACCCTTGGTAAACTTCACCCACAAAACAGCGGCTTGGAAGCTTAATGTTGTAGCTCTGGCCATCGTCATTTTTACAATGCTGGACTACTCCTAATTTCAAGCTAATTTAAAAATGAGCAGAGAGGTAGGCATATGAATTGAGCTGATGCATACCGGCATGCAAACTCCTCTGGGACTATCCTGTGACGACACCTACCTGTCACCTTAAGTGGCCATTTCCTTAATTATGCATAACTTTAGTATTTAATACAATTTAAGCAGTTGAGATACATAAAAATTCACCACTGTATAGTTGTTATTAGTGAGGAAATTAGCTATAGCGACCAAAAGCGATTTCTGTACCAGGCTGCAAACATGTTTATTTCTGCTGTGAAGTTGGACATTTTAAAATAGGAGTCTATGGGGGCGGATTTGCTTTTGGAGCCAGCCTCATGTGGCCATTCAAGGAACTGCAGTTTTTCTGAGTTGGCTTCATTTTTTCAGCTCTAGAGGTTTGCTGCTTGATAAACATACACCAGCCATCTTTTTAATATTTATGTAAATTCATTGGTATATTGGTCATTTTTAAATGTGACAATAGATTGGCAGTTTTATAATTAATAAAGTTAACATTTTGACCACAAAAAGTCTTTGGAGGAATTTAGAGGTTTTACAATCTTACAGAAAAACTTTGAAAGGCCTTTCTAGAGTCTGCAGAATCAAGGATTACTCAAAAAGAAATGTAAATACTCATGAAATACTAAACATGACATGTTTTTTCTTTATTGATGCAGGGCTCATTAGATCCAGCTATGACTTGTGCAATCATATATTATGCTATGTAAACTCCACTGGTGGTATTGTATTAGTATCAACTGAAATGTCTGTTAATGTCATCCCTAATATAGTTATGACATTTTAACAATTAACCACAGACAGAATTAACACCTTTACAGTAAATGGTGAGTCAGAGTGTTGCTGACTGAGCCCCTAAATCTGAGGCCCTCCTGGCCTCAACCCTGACCTGGCTGGTATGTGACATGACACGTTGGCGCCTCTCTCCATGTGAGATAGGGGTGTCCCATATCTGGGCAACACTGGATCCATTCACAGTGACACTGAGTGATAAATGGGGAAACACCCGAATCCATATTGGGAGTTTAGTATTTGGAGCGTCTCCTCTTCATCAAGGAGAAAATTATGTCATGTAAATCATTTTATGGAGTTCTGTATTAGATACGTAACATAATACAATGAGGGGAAATCCGTTATACTGTAGCATGACGGACTGCATTATAAAAGAGTAAATTAAAACCACATGGAGCATCGCTGGAGGGTTTTCTTAAAGGACTGTGCATTGAAAGTTTAACTGACTGCAACTGTTTCTCTGGTTCTGTTTTTCTTGGTCTTAGCTCCTGGTTCTGATGTACCTGGTGACGTATCTGGGAGACCTGTGCAATGGCCTTACTCTGCTCATCATCAGTAAGAAAGACACATCATCACTGCACATATGGAATTCCTTAATATGCTGTTTGTCATATTAACTCCCCTACTTTTCCATCTTCTTTCTTCTCCAGGTGTGATCGCTCTCTTTTCTCTGCCACTTTTCTACACTCGACGCCAGGTATTAACTCTTTAATCATTCTCTTTATTGATATTTTAATGAATCCTTCATTTCCATATGCATAAAGATACATTTTTGCCCTGTCTGTAACTTCACAGGAGGAGGTGGACGGCTTCATTGCAAAAATCCAAGCCAAGCTTGACAACGTCAAGGACTTGTGAGTATGGCGCCATCTTCTGGCACAATGGTGCCATCAACACAACACTGCTGCTGTTTTTGTTTTTTTGTTTTTTTCATTGAGACAGTTCTCATTTGAGACTGAGGGCCTGTTGCAATACTCATACTTGTATTAATGAGAAATCAAGTGCCTACTTATGTGATATATTTACCACAATATTCAAGTTGTCCTGTTTAAAACCTATTCCACTCGGACCTGCTTGATAAATGAGGACATCAAATCAAATCAAGTTTATTCTTATTGCACATTGGTATAATACAGGTAATGACAGAAATAGTTGCAATAGAAATCTTTAAAATATTGATGGAGGAGAAACATTTGATTTTATTTGATAAGCTTTGGAGCTGCTACTGCAACATCACAATTACCAGCCTCAATCATGGAACAGTTCAAATCAGTTGTACTGAGGATCTTAGAGGTCTAGAAGGAGAATAGGGACAGAGATGTTCTGAAATGAACCCAGATGCCAACCTGTGCATGACTTTGTAATCAATAAAAGTACAATAAAATGAACATTGTATTCAACGGTGTCAACCAGTGTAGGGATCCTAGTACAGGGATTTTCTAGTACCAGTTAGGAGTCTTGCAGCAGCTGCAGATGAGACAGTGAACAGTAAACCAGTCTTGAGGGGATTAATTCAGTGGTCACAGTCTTCATGTCATTTATAAAGGGGTTGAAAGTAGCGTCCTTTTCCTCACAGAGTTAATGTGTTTGTCAAATTTCAGTGCTCAGTCAAAGATGACCCAGGATTCCTGGCACTGGCAGGAAGGTGTACTGTCAGTTATATATTGAGTTATCTGACAGCATGAGGACCTGCTCTACATAATGTCATTTTGTTTCAGTTCATTTATTCACTGAATTAATGGACAGATAGGAAATGTTGGCAGCAAATCAGAGGTCAAACAGGTCGAGACATAACATGATGCTGAATAATTTCTGTCTGACAAAGTGTTTAGAGAAGGAACATATTTCTATTTTATAATCTAATCATCACTAAGAATTTCTAACTATGTGATTGCAGCTTATATAGTCATTACCTGACAACTATTGGGATACAGTGGCTCTGAATAAATCAGACTACAAATGCTTCCATCTGCTGTTAGCGGTGCATGAAACAGAATTTTACACTCAGGAATTGGATGTTTCTTGACTTTTGTTAGTATAGTAGTAGTAGTTTTTGTTGTGTACACAGGCCAGTACCTTCAACTTTAATAAAAAAATCTGATATTTTATCGTTGAGTTATTGATGGCCATGTATCACAGTAGTGAACAATTATTATATTCAAAACATTTTTAAATGCAATTTGTTGTTAATAAGTTGAAAATAACAATTAAAACTTTCTATTTTACATTTCTTAGCCCGAACATTAGGGCATCTGTCTTTAAAATAACAGAAAATATCTAAAATAATATCACGTAAGCTGATTTAATTATGGTTAAAAAAAAACACAATTTTCTGTGACAATATGGAGGTTTTATGTTGATATAACTTAGTTTTATTCTATTTATTAATAAGGGGAATGTAATTTAACGTGGGTTGTCTGTAATTTAACTTTTCTGTAATTTTAGAAAACAGGAAAAATCTGTTTAAAAAAAAAAAGTGAACTGTTAAAATGTCGTTATACTGTATGTTCAAAAATGTTAAATAATGTAAATTTTTTTTACTGTGTAAAATCTACCTACCTCATTGCCAACACCCAACAATGATGCCAAAAACTGGTTTCAAATTGGCTGCAAAGCTTCCATCACTGGTGTTAACATCCACATAAAAAAACAATACTAAAATTGATACTAATTAAATAAAATCAGCTGATTCACCACTTAAAATTAGTCAAAACAACACAGCAAAATGAGCTAATTCAATCTTTTTAAACTGTGCAACTACACGTTTGGCAGTAGGATAACCATCAGGATAACAGGAGATTTCCTGGTCTACCTGTTCTATCCAGACCATAGAAAATTACAGCACATTTGCGTTGCACATTTCAGACGTGGGACACACCTGTCTACTACCTGCTAGCACATTATTATGCACCTCAGAGCTCAATATTGCAATGTTGGTACGCTGGAATATCCTTAATTTTTTTGACTTGCACCAGCGCTAACCTCTCCCCTGTCTGTCTCCTGTAGTCTGCAAAGACTTGCCCAGGGTGGCGGCCCTCCTCCTGATCCAACTCCTGGTGGTGCCAAACCCAAAACCCAGTAAACACTCATGGACATCAACTTAAAGAGATGCTACCGGAGTCACAGACTGTCACTCAGATGTCTTACTCAGCGGTCTGTGCTCGGGAGCTCCAGAGGACGGAGCTCCAGAGACTGGGGAAGGGAAGGGAGGTTATTTAAATGAATGAGGATTGCGCATGGTACTTTATACTCTAACTGTATATGGGGTCGGAGGATGGGGTTGAGATGATATTTCTTTGAGGTGTAGGAATCCTGAATGAGACTGATTCCACAACACAGCTCGACCTGCGTTACCATCTTTGGAAATACTGTTTTTAACGTGTAAAAAAATGACTCAAGAAGTGTCTTAGAAGGAGCTGTAGTCCAAATGAGGTTCTAAGACCATAAATGGGAAGTTCTCACACTGACAGCTGAGAAAAGGGGAAGCGAGTTGTTGAGGTGATTTATGTGAGACGACAAAAACAGGATTCAATACTGATCATGGCAGCATAAAACTAGCAATTAAGGATGCACGTGTCGGCACATGAACATTTCTGATTATTCATTCTCATGACTGTTTATCTGTGTGTATGCAAGTATGACTGTGTCTATATATATGTGTGTGTGAGAGAGATTCCTGACATACAGCTTGCTGAATTGAAAATGTTACCCACAAGCAATTAAAGTCACATTTCTTCTTTATTTTCCAAAAAAAACATTCTGTTTTTTCTCTTTTCACCCCCACTGACTTTCACTTTGATTCACCACATCACTCATTTTTTCTTTTTTCTGCACTTCATCACTTACATCCCTCGTTCCTTTGATGCAAATGGAAAGTTGAAACACAATGTTCAGGAAGATGAATGAGCTCCGTAACGCGTTGCAGTGTATCGTAAATGGAAACGCAGCAGGCGGTCGGTCTTTGACGGAGCATCAGAGGTGTTGCTGAGGAATTTCACGGTTTAGTAGATGGATGATGAAAGGGAAAAAGTGCTAAGATTTCAAATAGACACCCTATCTGTGCTCTTTACGTGTTCGTCTCCAACCTTGGATCAAACATGTGAAGGAATGTGGAAGTGAAAAATACAGCAGGTGCCTTTCTAACTGCAGGTTAAAGTGCATGATCTGATTCACAGTACTTACAACTGCTTACAGCGACTTGTCCTCCCATAACAGACCACTTCTCACATTTACCCGACCATTGCCTTCCTGAGAATGATGTTTTTGTATGTGTACAATACTTGTGTGATACCACATGTATACCCTGACAAGGTATCTTATACAGAATTGTAAGTAGATCAATTTTAGGAAAAATAAAAAAATTATTCAGGATACTCAGCAGTTTTAAGTCCACATTTCCCTTTAGAAAATGCTTTTTTTAAGCTTGCACCAAAATGCTTCCGTTCCTATGCCTTATTTGTTGCATAATTTGTGTGTCTTATGAAGAAAGTGTGTTCAATAGCAGACGTAATCAATGAAACACGACGGCGTGTTAGCCTCAGACATCATATGCTGCTTAGTAATGGACCTACACTGCTCCCTCTGCCTCCTGTATTAGTTTTCAGCGCTAATACAAATTAATTTCTGTCTTAGATTTCTTCCAATAATGAACTTAAACAAAGAGAAATGGAACATCACTGAAATTAGTTTCCTTTGGGCTTGGTATATATTCACTGAGATCTGTCTTGTCAAACCATATTTAAGGAAAAACTGCTGTTAACGTAGTCAGACTTCTCATTTTCATAGAACTCTCAATACATCTAGACCACCGTATGTTTAGGTTTTTATATTTGCTGTGTGGACGAAGTATTAAATTAAACAAGAACTTCAGTTGGAATTAGCTGCATTGTCGTGGTACACTGATTATTTTGTATTCTTGAAGATAACTAGAGTTTTATCCTTGGAAAAATAAACACAGTGAAAAATATAATACGAGCTCATAGTGTGACTTTCTCAGACAGATTATGAGACTAGACAAATGTGGCACAAATAAGAGAAACCTTTGGTAATCTAACCAGTGGAATTTTTTTAATTCCCCATAATGAAGATTGAGTGACCTTTTAAAGGTTGTAACATGGGCTCCAGATTGATAGAAACTGTACTTTTAAGAATGGATTTTTAACTTTTTAGGATCTCAGGATCAACTGGACTTGTATTTGTGTACTTGGAGAGGTGAAACATCTTCAAGAACCTATAGTCCAGTTGCTTTTTCCTGAAGCTCCTAGGATTACCATGACCTGGATGACTGAGAATCTACACATGCAAGTTCTTGGAATGATTTATTATGATCAGACTAGAAGCAGAACTTACCTTATCTGTTTCAATGATGTTAAATCTGTGAAATTGTGTCCCCTTAAACCCGAGAGCATACAAGCACTTCTGTTTCTTGCAGTCAACCACAAGGAGGCGACAAAGGTCAAGACATTCCTTTCATTTTTTTATCCAATGTGTCTGACAGATGAGGACAAGGAAAGGAGTTCACCTTAGCTACTGGACCGTTTAAAAAAAACTATCCAATCAGAGAGAGAGAGTTTTTGAATTTCTCCATTTATCATACAGATACCCCTTGACTGAGCAGCCTTCTAGTTTTATACTGCACATTCTTCACTGTGTGGCTGCTCCTTCCAGGCTCAGCGCAGCTCACTGGGTCCAAATTAAAGTAGGTCAGAAGGTCTGAGTGGGGATGAAATTTCAGCACTTTATGTTACATGTTAAAAATGGACATCAAGGTTGTCTCCTTCGCACCGATAAGGACAAGTCTAGACTTGCCTGCTCTGGGTCAGACACACTGAGGTCACAGTGTAGTAAAAGTTTAACAAAGAACAAAATTAATGACTGGAGCAAATTGATGATAAAATAAACTTGTGGGGTCATCTCTGTTCTCTTGTCCAAACAGTCCATCACGAGTAATGTTCTGGATGTTTAAAACTTTTTTTAAAGCGCATTTTTGATCCAGACTTGACAACTCCAACCTGTCTGCTCAGCCCCTCCGCTGCTGTGAGGTGAAGTGGGTGGGGTTAGTCAAATTAATCTGAACATATAACGCCTCTGACCCGCCCTCGCATTGTAAACTGCAGAGTTGTGGAGTTGTAGTCGGGATGGTAATCTGCCACACTGGATTTGGAAACGCGCAGGACCAGAGGAGAGGTTTTACGCACGACTCCTGCCCGCGATCATAAACGTTTGGCAAACTCGCAGTAGAGAAGGGAAACCTGTTCTCATGGTGGGTGCTTCATCTCTCTGTCGAGGAGAAGTGTTGGCTGTTTGAATGTCACCTCCAGCAACTATGGATTACGGACGGACCATGGCCCCTCCGGTGCCTCCACATAAACCCACAGCTGCCCGGCCAGGGCAGGCGCAGGAGCGGCTGCTGAAGTGCGTCCTGCTCGGCGACGGAGCGGTGGGCAAAACCAGTCTGGTGGTCAGCTACACAACGAATGGCTACCCGACCAAATACGTCCCTACTGCATTTGATGACTTTTCGGGTAAGTAAAGTCAATGTGGTGTGTTTTGGGGTTTTTTTGGCATGGATTTTGTAGACTAAATGAAGAAATGTTGAAAGTCACCCCAACTGAAAAACTGAACAAATCCAGTGTAGTTACGCAGATTTGGATTGGATTGTAGTTTTAAACTGAGGTGTATCAGGTGAATTAATGCTATTTCTAAAACCTCTTTTAACTGTAGAATCTTAATTCCCATTTTAGAATTAAATCACTTTGTTTCTACCTGCTTGCCACTGTCACTCATTTCCACTAAACTCTTCTTAAACTCTGCATGTTGAGAGCACAGATTCTCCCCCACCCCACCCAAATCCTCCCATTTCCCCCTATTATTCCACTGTTATGATAGAGGTGTTTGTGTTTCCTGTTATCTGCCTTCCATCAGCGGTAATGCACATGAGGTGTCCTCCCTGATGTAGCCAGGTTTTCCATTTGGCACGTTTCCACTTTCCAAACAGTCTCACTAGTCCCAGCAAGCTTTGCTTCTGCAAAAATAAGGGGAGAGGAGAAAATTCCTCTAAAGGGGTGTTTGTTTGAAACTGATCAGGTGCTGGCATGAAAGAAAAAAACACACCTGTTGATCGTCTTTATTGATTTATGATCAATCTGTCCCTCCAAAGCTGTCTTGTGGAAATGTTTATCCACAGGTGAGCATCAGCTGTTATTGTGGCTGCAGGGTACAAGATGAACTGATGTGCAAACTGACTCATGAGCAATTTTTTCATGATTAAAATGTATTAAAATAAAAAATATAAAATATATTTAAAATAATTCCTGACAATGTTTCCCACTAAACTAACTGGCAAACATTGCAATGAGCATTTTTGTCATTAATCTTCTCCGAAATTGCACTGATGCGTAGTAAACGCACAACTTTGCCAACACAAATCCCATAAAACACTCACTGAGAACACACACACACACACACACACACACACACACACACACCGCCCTGCTGGCTCAACCCTCCCGTACAGAACAGAGAGCGTCTCTGGTTCAGGGGTTTTGGATTGCACAACTCTGCCTATTGTTGTCAGCCTTGACCCGCGAGCCCTCTCCTCCATACTGGAATGGGCACATCTGTCGCAATGGCTCTGAGGCAGAGATTGTCTTTCGCTGTGGCCTGACAGAGACTGATTGTTGCAGTTGGGGGCCCTTAATAGTGATGTCATTTCTCTGTGCCTG
>OMNN01023773.1:0-81476 GCA_900302755.1 Chromis chromis
ACCTTTATTGATCCCCTTGGGGAAATTCCTTCTCTGCATTTGACCCATCCTATTCAAAGTTAACCTTAACTATACATACTAGGAGCAGTGTGCTGCCGGGGTGCAGCGCCCGGGGAGCAGTCAGGGGTTAAGGGCCTTGCTCAAGGGCCCACAGTGGTGGTGACTGGGACAAGCGGTCTCTCTCACTTTCCCACCTCAACCTCTTGCCAGTCCGGGGACTCGAACTGGCGACCAACCAGTTACAAGTTCGCTTCACAAACCACTAGGCCACCACTGCCCCTAAAGGGCAATTTCTTCACTATGCAAATGATTCCACCCCAAGACTCATGCTCCTGATCTACCAGTCCTGTTATTTTTCAGTGCACACCTGCTTTTATAGAGTGAACCCAATAATTTTTGGCAGACCAACTACCTTTGATATCTGTCTGGTAGATTTGTGCTCATTATTGTCTCATTCACTTGCATGGTCTCCTCTTTACTTCTAATATTGACAGACAACTCAACAATTGCAGAAGAAACATTTCGCAGCCAAGTGTCCAATTACTCTTGAAGAGCTGCAATTTGGGTGCTGTGTGTTAAAAGGGTTTTGATTGACTTTGTGCGCATCTGTCCAATTACTTTTGAACCACTAAACTTAAGGTCCTGTGTTATAAGGGCTATATCAGTTTTTAACCCTACTCAGATGAAAGCCTACAATTGGCACATTATTGTAGTATCCATTATTTTATTCCAAACCGAACGTGCTAAAGCAGAGAACCTGCAGAATAAAAATTGTGTAACTGTCCACTAGATTGCAGTTTGAGCAGTATATCTGTGTAAGCGCACCGTATCTACTGGGAACAGCTTCCATTAATTAATTGCCTGTGGGTTTACATTACAACTGAGGTCAGTGCGAGGATGCCAAGTGCAGATAGTTGTAATTGATTCACACGTTTATTATGTGCAGATTAGGCACGCTGCCAAGGATGTGCCACTGGAAGGGCACTGAGAACCTGGACAAAGCTATTTAGATTTTTAATACAGTCAAGAGGAGCATTTTGAAGAAAACCTACCCTCGCTGTCACTTGACACTAGTATCATTCACTGTGAATGGGCTTGGTTTACATGAAGGGAATTAGACAGTGATTAAGAAAATTGCCATAGAAGATCTGAAAAGGAGACATACAGTCTTTTGATTCATGCTGGCAGAGTAAGGATATTGAGGTAACTGTACAGGAACTGCAGTATTCATGATCACTGAATAACCCAGCTTTCAATTTAACCAGTCACAAAGACCCTTGTCTCTCTAAAGCTCAAGGTCTATAGTTTCCACCAGTTCTCGTGAATAGGAGGTCTAAGCAGCCAATCAATGTGCTGAAGTTGCTATGACTCAATTAGTGAATTAATTGCAATGTCTATCCATGGACCGTATATAAAAGATGGACATAACCACTGTGACATTACCCACTGGTTTGTAGACTACCACTGTGAAACCTGAAGTTTGGAATTTGGCCATTGCCTTCTTGTTTTTTTTTTAAAACCAGATATGATAAGCATTTCCTGAGAACTGTAGGATGAATGAATGAATACAGCAGCAACTTGTCAATCCCAAGATAGCCACGCCCCAAAGCATACCCTGCTTTATTGTCAATTTTACTTTAAATGGGACCATAAAACTACAAAATGCACATTATGTTGTAATGATAGAGATATGAAACTAGCAACTGAGAACACAAACTCATTAGGAAAATGTTTAATGAAGCAGCAAATCAAGATGGAAGGAAGAACACTTTCTCATAGATTTCTATACAATCCAACCTCTTTTTTTAACCTGCGTTTTGCCCCCTGCTGGCAACTACAGAGAATGCCAGTTCAAGTCACTTCTGCACTGGCTTCACTTTACAGACCCGGAGGGTACATCCATCTTTTATATACAGTTTATGTGTCTACCACACTTTACCTGACATACTATAAGCTGTGTCAAGTGCCTGAGTGCAGGACGCTGTGAGGACTGCATGATGGAATTATGTATGAGGCAGAGATGTTTCTGTGGACAGTAAAGTTTCAGGCTGCATTTAGTTTTAAGGAATAAATAGTCTGGAGCCCTGGATAGAGGGGCAAACAGCCTGCCTCGCTGTGCCAAAATAAAACAAAATCTGCCAACCAGCACCTTTAAAGTTCACTAATAAACAAATAATATCTAATTTCTTTAATTAGTATATAATAACTAACTGTAGAAACCTGAAGTTTTATGGTTTTATGGGGATTTTACAGGCAAGAACCGTTCAGGAAACTAATTATTCATTTAATGAACTGGCGCGTATGCTGTTTATCCTCCAAGAAAAGAGTACAGTTTAACCAAATCAACATATTTCAAAGTCACCGTCATGCTACCATGCCAAGAAGTAGCTTAAAAAATTTCATAACAGGATTCTTTAGCCTTAATGGACTTGTGTGCATCAAAGTTTGTGAGTCTACAATGAGAAACAAAAAGACTGAGCCTTAGTATCTACATAACACTGGCTGACCAGAGAAACCTGCTAAGGGTGGGGTCCATAATGGTGACCACAGAGGAACACAATGCTACAGGGCCTGGTCCCTGTTTTGCATCTGTAGGGGGAACTAAACATCTGTCAGAAACAGCAGGATCTAGTCTTTGGAGGACTGGAAATCTACATAATTTGATACACAATCTCTCTCATGTCCCGGGGCATTGCAGAATAATCCCACAAACTGCATGCCGCGCCTGGTGGAACCGCCACTGAAGCTTGTGTATGAAATTTTAAAAGCCTGACTGAGGAGTTAAAATTATGTAAAATACGACAATAAATGGTTGTTCTACGCTCATTAACATTCAGTGTCATGCTTGTAGAGATGTTGAAAGTAATAATGGTCCTTTATTAGCACAGAGTAGCTACAGTTCACAGAGACGGACCAGAAATTATGACAAAAAACAAAGAAAAAAACTTTATATGAAGATGTGTTGTATTTACTGTCTAATGATCTTGGTGAAGGACTTTACAACAAAAATGCAAGTGCGTTGATGACAGTGATGGTGCCATTTGTGTGTTGCAGTGCAATCGGTCAAACTCATTATCTTCTGCAATTTTGAGTGGTGACCTCAGGGTTCAGAGTACATGAGCTGCAGTGGGGGTCACGCAAAACACAACGGGATCAAACTCATCTCTATTCATTCATAAACCAGCACAGCCCACATGGCTGCATTTGAATGTGCAAACACACACACACACACACATCAAAAAACCTTTTCATGACGTCGCAGCAAAGAATAAAGATAATTTCTCAATGACAGCCTTTTCCCATGGGATTCAACACAAAACAGCTTCTCTTAACATCCTCAGTCAACCATAATACATCTTCATTTACTGTAGAATACAATATGTCTGGTTTGTACATTAATCCAAGCACAAGGGCCAGGGTAGACATTGTCCATCAGTGCTGTTTTTTTCTCAGATTAGGAGAGCTTCAGCGTGTCTGTTGAGCCACTAAAGTCTGTAATACTGCACAGTATTGGACCAAACACCACTCTGTTCATGCACAATGCTTATAGGAGATTAAAAGATCATCTTTATGGACATATCATATGTAGGTCAGCATTTAGTTCTTATCTTAAGTAAAACAACAAACAAGACTGGGATACGGAATAGATTTAAATAAATCAGCTTTTACAGTAAAGGGCTGTGAGTATGAAAAAAAAGTAGAATAAGCCTCAGTCAGATCACAGTTACCATGACTAAATGAATGCTTAAAGTAAAATTAATACTGAATAATAAATCACAAATAATATATCACCTCAATTCAATTCCATTTTTTTTACATGGCACTATATTGTTATGTTTAATTGGGCACTTAACATAATAAGGTCACAACATTACAATATTATAGAGACACCCAACAATCCACCTCTTGAGTAAGCATATGTTGATATTGGGAACAGAAAACTCCCTTTTAACAGGAAGAAACCTCAGACGAACCAGATTTAGGGTGGGCGGACATCTGCCTATGTACAGTACCTATATATTTTTTTAAGTAAATTATTCTGTTCAAGCCTCTTAAACATGAACAACCTCTGATTGTAATCATTTTCTAAGATAGCAAATTCCATATTTTTTGGCTTTGGGCTGTTTCCTGAGAAACCAATCAGTTTATGGCATCAGCATGGCCTCTGGGAACCTGTGTGCTGACATTTTATTGTCCAAAAGAGTCATTGATTAATCACGAAAATAGATGAAATGGTCATAAAAGCACTCGTTAGTTGCAGCCCTACAGAGTATTTATAAACCCCTAATATATTTTACGTAATAATCTTAAGTTGTAATTTAAGTATTTTGTATAGCTGTCAAATATCTTTACTGAGTCTAAAGTATAAGTTTTCCATCTAAATGGTAACTCTGGAGAAGTACAAGAAATACAAGTGCCTAAAAATGTACTAAAATACTGTACTTGAGGTAAATGTACTCTGCGCCACTGCATACTACAGTATAATGTCTCACAAATGACTTCCATGACAAACATGCAGAGCTTCAGGAATGAAGCAGTTGTGACACTCAAATTCCTCTTACATAATCAGTGCAGGCAAGCACACATAACTGTATATGTACATGAGAACTGAACCCAGCCATCGGTAGCTCAAGTCACTTCTATGGCCTACACTAAGACACACAAACAGCGTCTTTCTCCTTTTCTGTCTGTCACTCACCGGCCTTCCCCTCCTCCTTCTCGGACCTCATGTCCTCCTCGGCACAGGCTCCACTCGACTCCACTGTCAACTCTGGTGTGAGCTCTCATATCAGGTGAAAAAAAAAAGAAAACACACACACACACATACAGGCCAGTGCACACACCATTCAGACTTCACTCATACAGCACCACCAGAGCTGGCCGCTCCCAGCTCTGCTGGCTGAGGCTCCACCCAGGCAGGTTACCAGGAAGTCTTCCCCTGAGATCCACTCAGCTACCTTTCCTGCTCTTTTTTCTCTCTTTCTTCCCTGTGAATAGGCCTCTCTTTCTCTCCCACCTTCTGTGTACCTGTTTAGCGACACTCCCAGAGGCAGCTAGGACACCTTTCACCCACGCCCACTCCGGCTCTGCTTTTCTTTTTTTTTCCCCAGATAAGGATGAGGGGGGAGGGGAAGGGAAACTGCACCTCAGGCCTCAGGTAATGAACCAGGTGAGTCAGTAGAGCTCTCACTCCACCTGATGGCCGAGAGCTAGAGGAAGACAGTGTGTGCAATTACAGCCACCAGCTGAACAGAGAACAGTAAGCCCCTCTGTATGAAAGCTCCCTCCGAGCCCACAATGCCTTTGTAGCCTACATGAGTTTACATAACTCACTTCCTGAATGTGAATGTGTGTTTTAGCCAGAGGAGATAGGAATGCAAACCCTGAATATACTGTAAGCACTGCAAGTGTAAACTTCAATGTAAATGCCTCAAAAAAATGGTTCATGACAGCGGTGAAGTGATACAAAGTTCATGCTTCAGGCCAAACTGCCTTACCTCTACACGCTGAGATTAGTTTATTAATGTGAGCTCACCCTTGTTATCTTTAACCCTCCAGGGATTCAGTCGCTCCTCTGCTCGATGCTGACTAAGGACGGACTCTGTCATGTTAGATGGGAGCTGGGATGAGTGTGGACACAGTGACAGAGTAAATAAGGTTAAGGCCTGCCTCTCAGGGCTCTTTAGGCCTGAAAGCCTGAGGCAGGTGCAGGTGGGTGGTTTGAAGAAAAGAGATAGGACAGCAACTGAATTAATGCAGCCTGCTGAGCCTACCTAGATATAAACTTATAATGGAATTTGTGCTTTATGAGCACTTGAGTAACATAACTAGCATACTAAAGACTGAGCATAATGTGTGTGTATGACAGCGTTTGTGTTCAAGAGAAATTTGAGTTAAATCTCTTGCATTTAAAGACGTGACTGCGGTTCAGAGCAGCCACGCCATTTGTCCTGCCTGTCAGAGGTTGACGCTCAGCGTTTTAGCTCCGTCCAAAGATCAAACGTGGTCTAACCAGATACTTGTCACATGAGGCAACGGATCTGTCAATCACACGCTGACACCTCAAGGATTACTGCCAGGCTCATTCCCTCTGACTGATCAGAGCTGAGACAAAAGGTTGCAAAGATAACTCTTTGATAGCAGTTGTTGTGATAGTTTCCTTATTAGAGGGTGATACAGATCTTGCACATGCATGTTTTTCTGCACTGGCCATTACTGTAATTTCTTATAAAGTTGAATAATTAAAATTTTTATATAAGCATATTATATACCCTTGGATTAAATCTTGAACCTGTCTGAATGTAGCTGCTTTTTTACTTGTCTGAAGAGCTACAGTAATTTATATGAATAGAAACTTTTGACCAAATGTAACACTTTATAATTCCAAAGTCATGCCGCAGCCTGCCTCTCAGCTACGCTGAATTTTATTCACAGTATTGCTTTTATCCTGACACCTCTTCAGTCTGAAATTTTCCACTTCTCAGTGTCCTTATTCTTCGGCTTAACTCCCTGTATCACTATGTCATTCATTTGCTTTGCTCACATTAAAGCCAGAAGAAATCCTAAAAGCCTTCTTTTCTACCCTCCACTCCCCTCTGCTGTATTGCTCTCCCTTCTCTCCGCTGCACACGGTTGACCTGTCAGTCTGCATTATCAGTGCTGGGGAGTGTTGATAGAGAGTTGGGGTGCAGCGGCATTAAAATATTTGCCAGCCTACAGAGGGAGGAGGAGGTAGAAAAAAAAGAGGAGGAGGGAGGAGGACTGAAAGCAGTAATGGGCAGTGGGAGAGGAAGGAGAATGAGTGACTGAGGTCACAAATGTCGCTGCTCATTGTTGATGGAAATGACATGAGGCTGGGCTAACAGTCATTGAGCATGCTCCATCAGCTTCAGGCGGCCAGGCGGATGAAAAGATTGGATGAAAAGATTGGAATTACAATTACAGTGCAGACTTTCTGGTTTGATATCAGCATGAGAACAATAGAGAATAATAGCAGCTATTATGATGTAAAAAAGAAACTGACACGAGGCTTAAAGATGAAGCAACAATACAAACGCAATCAATAGACTTCATGATCAATACTTTTTGTGGTATGGATACAAGCTGGTCAGTTTGATCACTACTCAGGAGAAGCTGAAAGAGACTATTATCCTGAGCTACACAAGCCTCTCCCTCATAGTGAAAGAGAAGATAAGTGGTCTTGCAGCAATACCAATAATTGCACATTACAATATAACTCAAGTGCGATAAACTTCAATAAAGCTCCTTTCAGATTAAAGCAGTTTGCAAAGTAAAATGCATTTCTTGGAACTCAATCAAGTCTCACAGTGTGATGCCACTGCCTCTCTGCTCTGTACTGGGTGACACAACGTGTTATTTAACTGCGATAAATCAGAGCCTGCAGTGAACGTAAGACCCCCTTGGCCAGGTACAGAGTGCTGCTGCACTCAGCCTGCACAGGCCTTTGCTCCGGCGTTAACCTCCCAGTCACACTGTGACAGCTCTGACTCGTTTTAACTGCCAGGATAAATCATCATGCTCACTTCCTGCTGTCACCAAGGCAACACCTTGTATTTTCGAGCGACACCGTACCTTTGCCTAGCGAGCAGTCTGGAGTGCCAAAGTCCATCAGGCTGGATATCTCTGTTGGGTAGCACATGTCTCTCACCACTGTCTTCTGCCTGTGATGCACTGATGGATCTGTGGGAGGGACAAAATATAACAATCAATGTAATTTCACTGAAGAGGATGAATCAAATGTATAATAGCAAGTTTTGATGTTTAGTCATCAAAGCTTCTTGTTCTAAATGTTCATACCGACACTGTATGTGCACAGCTGTGTAGCTGAGCCAGGCTTGTGAAATCAGATGATTCATTCTGACATGTTGTCAGTTTCAGACATGTTACAAGTATACATTCAAAGCAATAACACATTAGTAATCATTCATATTTGTTTAATTATTTTACAAAGCTTGACTAACAAGCAACAACTTTTCTCCAACTGCTTTATCTTTCATATCTTTCTGCCATGTGATGGTATAATAAGATGTGCTACATATATCGCCAGATAGTTAATGACTTTGATCAAGGACTCCTGTGACCTGCAGTGACAAGGACTCATCCACTCCTCATCTACCCGCCTTTCATTGAGTTATATTGTCACTGAGGACAATAAAAAAAATGAACCAAGGGAGCATTTATGTATTTTTAAATCATCCAGATCGTCCACTGACTTTCCTCCAACTCCTTTTTATAAATGTTTCCCCTCATGTGTAAAGCATGAAAAGCTATAAACAAAATGACGATGATTGTTGCAGGCAGCAATATCCTCACTATAGCAGGAAGCGGTTTCGTACTGCAGACACCGTAGCATTGTAACAGAATTGATTTCCCTCTGAAGTGGGCTACAGATCCTGCTATTGATCTGACATCCTCAAACTGAAAGTAATTGTGCTGATCGTATACATCCTTTGAGGCGATAAATGTAGGTTTTCATGCCACATAGAGGCGTGACGGCACCTCCTATGTACATGCTAATGCAATTTTTAAATCAAAGGGTTTTCTCATTTGGCTTCAAACCTCATCTGTGACTTCTGCAATAGACCCTGAGCACTATCATCTGCACAACCGCTCTTCCTCAGCAATGATCTCGCACCTCCCTCCTGATCTGCATATTTTGACAGCTTCAATTTCACAACCGTATGGTATTTATCTAGATTACTGACCTTCCCCTCCCGTCTCCCCCTCCTCCGTCCTCCTGACCTGTCAATAACTGTTTAGGTGTTGTTAAGCTGACCTTTTATTTGGTCTTTAATATGGAGATTGGACAGCAGGCAGGCTCATGCTCGGCCACTCTAAGGCTGCTTTACTGAGCACCAGCCTTAATGAGAGGGAGGATGAAGGTGCTGGCAGTGAGACAAATTCACAACCTATTGCAGCACTTATTTAAAGGTGTCGGCTCTTTGTACATTTAAAAATAAAGATGTCAACACATAAAAATTACAGCCTTAACAGCTCCCCGATCTGGCACAATAACTTAACGGTTAGATAGTATTTATATGTTTGCCTTTCCCATGTGGGCGCTTTGTGTTGTGAGAAGGCTTCACCTTGGGACATATTTTGGTTGTCTGAGCTTTTCACCGGTTTAAGTGACCTCCCATTCCCCGGGGGGGTTTTGATTAGCCACAGCTCATTGTATTTCAAGGGGAAACACCCAGTCATTGTGCTGTAAAGTATGTGACTGTGCACTGAAGGGAGCAGTATATCAAACCACCTCATTTCTGCCTGGTTGGACCTCAAGTGCAAGAGGTTAAAGGTTATGGAAATGATGAGGCCAAGCTTGGCAGGTCTATCTCTGACCTAACTGACCAGACCTGGCAAAAGTCACTACATAGATTTATGGTTTGTTTTTGTATTTTTGAAAGAAAGCTATGTTCTGAAATTTCCCTTTGCCCCAAAACCTCTGAAGTAGAGATGTTGTGTGTCTTTAACTGATATGTCTGATCCTGCCAAATAAGAATATCTATCAAAGTGGATCATCAATGGAATATAATATAGTCTACTTATACTTAAAGGCCCTGCACAAACACACCAGTGTTTTCACTTGCTAATTACCTTTGCAGAGATTGGAGTTGCCACTCTGCTGGAATGACATGAGGTCTCCCATCTTCACAAATAAACAGAAAAAAGGCATTTTCATAACAGACATCTTGACTTGTCACAGCAGGGGAAACACAGGTGTTACTAATGACATTAACAATGGCTCCATTCTGTTCGAGTGTCCCAGTTAACCACGACAGTGTGACCGGGAGCCAGTGTGCACATTATGAGCACCCTGACACTGAGGCAACTGAAAGGAATTTAGTCATCAGTAGAAACAGGGTTCTTCATGCATCCTTCAGCAAAATACAGCTGAAACAGGTGCTTCTCAGCTCGACGACAGCAAATTTCCAGAGTAGAAAAAGGGAAGTGGAGCACACTGCTTAATTCACAGCCTCTTATTGTGCAGACATACTAATGTTTCAACACTACCGTGTCTCCATAAGAGTCAAGGGGGACTAAGACATAAAAAAAAACTCACTCAAGCTGAACCAGATGTACAGTTTGTTGAACAGGGTTTCAAATCTATTGGATAAAAAAAATCCAAGGGTTGGTATTTTAAGTGTTACACCCCCAACACCATGTTAGAAGCTCAGGAGCATAGACTTTCCTTAAAGTTAGAGAGACAGAAGAACAAAAAGTATCAAAAGAAACATCTCTTAAAGGTGACAATCCAGAGAAAACATGACAAGTCAATCAATTCCTCTTTGTCAGAGAGCTATACATCATGTCAAAAACAAAACAAACCTGTCTTAAAGTTGCCAGGATAAAAGGTACAAAAGTACAGCTATAACCATCTGTCAAATTTGACAACCTGGAGAAAACGTCACAATTCTTCATTAATGCCAAAAGGTTTCACTGAGTTTGAAGCGTGGAAACAATGTGCCTCCCTACAGAGAAGTAACTTTCTGATGTCACCACCTCTAGGAGAAGAGAGGATTTTATTCAGCACCCCAGAACTTTAATGATGCTGCAGAGCCGTGATTAGCCCGTACATAATGTCGGGCAGTGGTAATCCATGAGTTGTGTACGTATTGCAGTCTTGTGTTGAGATATGCAAATCTTTAAAGCCCTTTTTGTTTGTCCAGAACACACCAGACCACTGGGACATTTCAACCTATAAACAATATGTGTGCTCCTGCAGTTGATAAAGGATTTAATGGGGTGTCTTTTGCCCCTAATGGACGTGTAAGTAGTTGGTGTCTGATGAGTTAGAACATTGTGCGCAGTTGCAACAGTGAAAAACAACCCCGTAGGTTGATTTGGCAGCATGGAGATGGTGTTAGGTAGTTTTCTAGTGTCAGAATGAACCAGTCTGTCTGTGAGGTTGCGACAACGTTAAATGTGATCATAGGCGGCACAGAACTGATGATATTAAGAGATCAGTCACATTTGAGGACATTCTAATGTGGAATTCAGTCATTATTTACCTTTTCTTACTCAAATGTCTTAAATTTAACTTCTGCATAACATAAATAACAGGTCAGATGATGTCAATAACAGTTGGTGTCTGATAAGCGTGCAGAGCATTTAAAGTTCATTCAGTTTCTATTATGATCCTTATTTTCTATTTAACTATACAAGCTATACAGCTACTTTATGCTGGTAGTCCAATCTAACAACAATTTTTTCCCCCTACTGACAGAATAAGCCACCTCATTTTACAGAACGATCTGTGTGGTTTTTCCACTTTCCACTTTTCCAGTTGCAGCTCCCTCTGAGAGATGGGTTCAAATTGTGAGATGGGGACGGAGATGCAATTTCAACAAACTTGTTTTTGGTAAATGTGACTTGCCGGTGCCACAGCCACGCTGATGAAAAGTGAGTGACGGCACCACATTACACAAATAGTGTTTTAAAAAACATTTTGATTGGTTATATGCAAATCTGCTCTCCATCAGCAGTGATGGATTGTCAAGGACACGCCTCCAGGATTAGATGCACTACACTAATCTAAAACCAAAAATATTACATGTAAATTTCTCCCTTTTGGTTATTGCATTATTTTTCTCCAAAGGAAAAACAAGATATCACATCCGCATAGCAGACTCATATTACTGCAGCAAGACATGGGCATTTTTATTTCAGCTGAACTCAGAGGTGATATTAAATCTTTTAAAATTACTTCCTTGCAGACGACAAGGGAAAAAACACAGCCTTGACAGCATCACAAGAGAAAACACTGACTAGTTATTAATGAGAATATGCAGAGAGTGTGTGCAGTGTAGAAACAGCCCCAAGGTGGGGCAGTAAATCAGAGAAGCTATTCAGACTCCTGACACAGCCTCCCCTCGTAGCTGACACTCAGCTGAGGGAGGCAGACGACATGGACGGGACGTGATGGAAAGGGGAGACAAACCCTCAGCGGGAGTTCAAGTAGGTATTCAAGCAGAAATATGAGACCAACTATCAGTGGTGTGCAGACAGCTCATCTTTGCCCACCCTCAGCCAACCTTTAATTATGCTGGCATTCAGTCCATCATGTGGCAGACACATTCATTCCTGTATCAGTCAACGCACCGGAAAGAGAGTCACCATGCTGCTGTGGAGTTAAAACGCCCTGAAACGCAGTCCTGCTGAGCTGCATGTGGTGTATCCTTGCAAGAGACTGACACAAACATGTATAGGGACCACTTAAACTGATTTATAATGACTGAAAACACTGTGTTAATACCAGGCTGTCCATTGTGTGTAAAAGACTGGGCTAACACTTTATATATGTATGTGCTTTGCAGGGAAAAATGATAAAAAAGAAAGTATTAGAGCAAATGTCGTGGTGACAGTCTGTCTGATATCGATGTAGACAAGATGTTTAATGTGTAAAATGATTCCGTCATGATTGCAAACAGTAAAACCCTGAAGAATCTAACCATCTCATAGATACACAGTAATTATAACCAGCTGGCACTGCATTAACCAGTGTTCAAATGCCTATTACTTCCTCTCATGCATTTAAATCGATGCAAAATAATGTGAGAAGAATTTGAAACACTATTTAATGGAATTTCACAGCCGTGCCGACAGTGAATAAATTAACAAAGCTAAACGATGTGAATCCTTTTGGGTTTCTAACCTTTGGCACGAGACCAATGCCAGAAAGAAAAAAAAAAGACCCGCCTGGTTACGTAAGACAACGGGATTGAGTTTGGTTGAGATATTTAGCATTTCAATATTTCACAAGGGAGACTGCTCATCCCTGACCTCAATGCTCACAGGTCCCGTCTGGTATTATCAGGCACAGGCACGTGGAGCTCATCCAAATCTCAGTGTACAGAACGCTGACATGACACTCCCACAGCACTGTGCATCTCCACTGTTAGGTATCATTAGCAGCCTCTGACACAGATAGCAGTGATGAATTGAAAATAAATCTCCTTTGTGATGGAGCCAGATATCAAATCAGGAAATTAAACAAAAATGTCGGCAGAAAAAAAAAAAGACAAACTGATGAATCCACAAACACAAGCTGTAAACATGTCAGCTATTTGACAACTGCAGTTGAAACACTTTGGGGGGGAAATTTGACATCAATGCAGTCTCAAAAGAAAAGCAACTCACAGATTTCTCCTTGAGGACAGATTAAGGTTCAAACTACGCACTATATATCGAAGGTTGAGCTGCCACGTCTCTATTATCCAACCCACAAACGCCGCCATAACACTGCAGCAAAATGTCATTCCTCTAACATTTTTATTTTGCCTGGAGCTGAAAACTTACTGTCTATTAATCTGTGTTTATAATCATCCGTGACACAGCGAATCAATACTCCTGCTGCTCACATAACATAGACCTGAAAGGCTGCTCCAAGGCTGCTGTGATCCATAGCCTCTGGATGCCGCTCTGCCATTAAGAGCACAACAGCAGCCTGCCCTGAGGAAACATGGGCAAAAAAAAGCCCCTTCAGGGACACATCCATTACATCAATGAGGAGAAATTGCTGGAGGAAGATGAGTGTCCAGGGTTAGCGGTGTTATGGCTGTTGCTGCTCAGCTCAGAAGTCCGCAGGTTTGTTGTATTTCTCCCACTGTAATGATGTCTTGGTGCAAAATGAAGGAATGGCTTTAATAAACAGCAACATCCAGAGAGGTGGAGTATGCTGAGAGGTGCTTGCAAACTTTAGGAAGTCCTGCTCAGTGGTGTTGAAATTTTCTTTGCAAGGCTCAGAAGTGAATGCTAGGAAGATATGTTCAGCAAGATTATAGATTTTTTTTCTTATGGGGTAGATATCCCTTTAATATCTCATCGTGCTTTAGGCCATTAATGCTGCACATCGCTGAATAATACAGTTTTATGGCAGTTGTGGATTTTCGCATCAATGTGATAAAGTTTAATGATGTGTTTAGTCATTTAATTCACTGTATCAGATAAAACAGACATTCCCATTTGGTTATTTCATTCACAAGGAGCTGTGGGAAAAATTACGGCCACTTTTGTCCAAAGTGGTGTACAAATGAGTTACCATCCATATTTAACACTATAAAAAAGCAGTCTCTCTTATGAAAATAATAAAAAAAGACCTTCCACTTCTGTCCCCAAAAAAGTCACAAAGAAAAATCGTAACACCCTGCTCCTTTTCTTATCCCTTGTACCTCTCCTAATATTTTTTTGCACAGTTTCTGAGTTTCTGAATTGATTTTGCTGAAAATATACTCGATGGCAATCTCCAGTATACTTATATAAATTACATTTAGGGTTTTATCTGTATCATATCATCATAATAAGGCAGTTAAATTAGCTATGAAATTCTGCCATAAAAAATGTTGTACATATAGTAGCACTCTGGCATGTCAACTGAAAAGAGACATTTGAGAGGCCCACAATGAAGGCACACGATGTGAGACACTTTTGAATGAGTATCCATTTGAATCATTGCTACAGCATCACACCTGCTCGAAACAATATGAGCATCCTCAGCGCTGTGATTAAACTGAGCTGTGTTGTTATGTCAAAGCCAAAACAGCTGAAGGGCTCCAGAGAGCAGAACTACCTCAGTCAATTATTCATGACAATACCATCAGGAAAACAAGGTTATGGGAAGATGCCTAACCTTGGGTTGATATAGTTATGCATCATCCCACACTGACTGATATGATCCACGCTGGCTGATGAATAATCACAGTGGGGCTGACCTGCCAAACTGGAATAGCAAGAGACTACAGCTTAACGATAAGCAATCAGTGTACAGTGATATAAAAAATCACATCATCCTTCATGCTGGCTACCTTATAGACGGAGACATAGGACAGATGTAGGACAGTCCATCAAGCATTTGTAATCATTATCATTGTGGCTCGACCGGTGAAAAATGTGGAATCCATTACGGCCCAGATAATAAATGTGTCCCTGCTGGATTAGCTGCTGTCAGGAGAACCCTTCATTCAACTTTTCAGAGAGCAGCGTAGAGAGCTCAAGGTTCAGCTGGTTTAGCAGGAATCTGATGTGGCGGAGAACAAATTCAGAGCTTCAGTTTAGATTTAGCAGCTTAACCTAATAAATAAAATGAATTCTCATCTAAAGGAGAAGATAAAGCATCTCTCCAATCATCATTACAAATACAATCTATACCCTATGGGCACTATTATGTGCACGAAAACATAACTCCCTCTTCCTCACATACACCCACTTTCACAAATGTGAGCTTGTGCACACTGACTGGTTGATTCTGTAGGTCACAGCTGGTCGTTGCAGGGCATCATCTGCCCTCCCATAACCCAAAGGCTTTGCCGGACTAGGAAGGCTAGATGAGTTTGGATTTAAAGTGAAGATTAAGCAGGAAAATCTGCCTGGAAGAAATCCAGGACTGACACAACTAAAAAAATAAAAAATTCCCCCAACTCCTTGTGCCAATGCCTTTCCTGCCATCGGTAAAAAGATGTGATGTTGGCGGCCAGCAGGCCTGGCTGGGCTCAGGGACATTTGGAAAATATTAGACGTTTTGCTGACCTCTATTCCCTGTAGGCCTGGGCATTGATTAACACTTTTTTCACACATGCCAATGCCGCCACGCCCATCCCAGCTGCCAGGATCCAACGGGGACTCTCTCTGGACAGCAGGACTTGGACTGAGGACAGACTGGACATCATCTGCTTTGCTCTTTGTAGTTGAGAAATAAATAGCAAAATGTTTTACGCTGGCCAATCTTTTTACATAACACTCTTCTCAACCAAAATTATGAATAAATGACTGAATTAAATGTTTGTTTGTAAAGAAGAATTTACAAGGAAAGAGGAATAATAACTCCAAATACGATAATAATGAAAGATTGAAGAGATCCGGTGGGAGAGCAGAACAGTTTCTCAGGGGGAAACCATCGAGCTGAATTATACAACACAGTAACAGTGGAGTCAGTGACAGGCGTTACACGTGGATAGACGAGGTTTTGTGTCAGGGCTGCTACAGTATAATAGCTATAGTAGAATGTGATGAAGTGCTGACCAAGAGAGAAGCTGGGTAAAAGTGTGAATAATAGAACTGAGGCTACCATGTTCACTGGGCCTCAACAAGCCAGCTACTGATGGAAGGGTGGGAATCACCCACGCAGGAACCCGCACTGTCAGCTTCACCAGCCAACATACCGTCTTCAAACAGCATTGTATATGATCTGCAATGTACAACAACTCGGTATAGCAAAGCTTAGCTCAAACCAAGCAGCTATATCTCTGCTGGAGCAAAAAAATAACAGCCAAACTCCAATGGCAACGTGTTTTATTGATTGTAAAAGACGCTATTGTGGTGTGACATATCTTGCTCTTGTTATAAACAAGGCTTGCCGGCTGCAGTTGCCACCACTGTCTATTATTGTTGCTAATTGCAGGAGAAAAGCAGAGAGAACACAAAGCCATGCTGTGCTCCTGGCATCAAGCATAATATGAGAAAAAAAAAGCCACAAGTGCTCTTGTGCCATCTTAGAAGCGACAACAAAGTCTAGAGCTATTTTTCAAAATTTGTTCTCCTGCTGTAATGATACTCGAATTGGCAAGCACACAATGAATCTGGGAATCTGACAGATGTGAAAAACATGTATTTATGATGAAGAAATTCACTGGCTGGTTTGCAATCTTTGTCACGCATACTGTAATTTTCTTGTGAAGTAATGCATTTACCAATAAAACTGTTAAAGAAATTAAATATATAAAACAATTATAACTTCCCAGCTTGTACTATAATATCAGCAGGGGTTATGAATATATGAACTGAATAAAGTTATACTTTGTTTTCCCTGTGGGGAAACTCGGACTTGGGCTTCATTTGTTAATAAGTATATAGGACAAGGAAACTACTAAATAAGTACATAAGTTTCTGTATGCATGGAACTTTATTAAAAAACCCAAAGCAGTCCCGTGAAATCCATTCATTCTCTAAATACATTCTCAGTAGGAACTGAAGACATCTTTCACAGCCCCTATGACCAACAACACCTTTTCTTCTGCTGTTAAAATTCAACTTAACTGAACTCTGACACCAAAAACACTGATTTTATACGTTCAGTTCATGTTAAAAAATATAAATTGTGCTTGTTTGCATTCAGATATATTACATTTGTTGTCACATGTTTGATCTTAAACTAATAAAGGATGTGTGAATGTTTTGCCTTTGCACAGGAGGTTGTGTGACTGTTTGGCAGCACTGTTCATTTATATATACATTCTATTACATCCGTCTACAATATTGTCAATCTGATTGTCAGTGTGGTTAATTCACTATGTTTCCTTCTTATATATACAACATCTTTTGCATGTCTGTTCCTGGTAGAGGGACTCTTTTTTTTTGCTGCTCTTCCTGGTATTTTCTTTCATTTTTTCCCATGTTAAAAGGGGTTATAAGAGTCTAAGAATAGAGGTTGCTGTTTTCTGTACAGATTCTGAAGCACCCCGGGTTATATAAATAAAACTGACTTAATTTGGCTTGACTTAAGATAAATTCACAATTTTTCAAATCTGTCTCACAGTGATAATCAGTGATTTCAGTGTAAGTCATGGGGGACAGAATCCAAGCTGCATTAGTCAAATTAAGTAGATATCCTCTAAAATTAGAACCTTTTTAATATACAATTCTTTATGTGTGATTCCCTGGACATTGTTTTCACAAACCAGAGAAACTGTGTACTAAAAATACTGTAATTTTGGAATATATGCACTTGATTTGTCTAAATTGGTCAACTGAAGTCTCATACTAGCTTCATGACAGGAGCACTGTGGGTTTTGACCTGTATTACCTTCACTGGAAGCACATTTGACAAGACTGTTTTAATGGTTTGAACAGGAGAACTTATTACAACATGCAGAACTTTTAAAAATATTCATACGGGCACCTAACTATTGTTTTAAGGCAAGCATGAAAAAACTGAGAAAATAAAAAAGATGAATGCAGGAATTCCTCATATTATTACACTAATAAACTTTGATAGAGAGGGGACATATGAGGGTGAGAAACACAAACAGAAAAGTCATTCTGTTATCCTTGGAGGATGAAACGTATTACACAACATTACGTCTTTCTGCTGTGGTGATGAATTACCCATTGAGGTGAGGAGTTTTACTGGAATGGTAAAAAAAAATTCAACAAATGAAAAATGACCCAGTGAGCTATCCACACCATGACTTCTACTCACAGCTATTGTTACAATAGATGCTAAAGTCTTTAAGGTCATTGCCATCTTCTTGCAATACCTCACAGTTCTATAGGATCCTGAATCAGCTTTTTGCTCGGCAGTATGCACCGCTCAGAATGACTAATGCCTCAGTGCAGGCCCAGTCTGAAGCAGGGAGTTGACCACTTACTCCTTTCCTACCGCATCAAAGAACAGCAAAGAGATGAGTTCCTGTAAAGCAGAGCGTCCACACTTAAAATATAACCATCCTCTCCTCCCTGTCAGCGCTGCAGTCTACAAGACACTGTAATTAGTTGGATGGCAGTGGAAGTGCTAATTAGCATCTCAGCTAAGTCTTACAACAAACCACAGTGCTTCATGCACGTCATGCACACACCACAAAGTGGTTCTCTCTTCTTGGCACAGTGCACTTCACACGTCTCCCAATTACTGAAGATTTCCGTACCTGGAGCTACCGAGTAAGCTTTTGGTAATTTTATAAGGACGACCTCTAGTCAGGGTCGTAGAATTTGTTTAAAAAAAAAAAAAATGCTCTCATTTTCTTCGCCCATATCTCTCACTTTACATTAGATCGAATTTACATGAGTCATGCCTGCTTTTAAGTAATTATCCCAAAAACATATACAGACGTATCTTGTATATAATTGTGACTGCAACTGTTTTGCGAAACAAAGTGTGAAACATTCACACTTTGTCATGCCAGGATTATTTTAAGGCACTTTGGAACTTCGTACTGAAGCCATTCCACTCCTGAACTTCAAACTCCTTCTTGTTAACAGTATACTATCTGCTTTTATATGAGAGTAAATGCTAACTAATGAATAGCTAATGAATAGTTTCCCACCGTTAATGGCAACGCTGAGCACATTGCTACAGAGAAACGCTGCAACTAGTGAGTGAGAAGGAAATTATGAGAGTGTAACCTGCACTTCAGCAGACTTTGTTGTGTTTTTGTTATGTTAACCCATGTTCTCAGGTAGTTCTCACAAAATGTCATCCCACTTTAGACCACAGGGCTCAGTAACACATTATAAAATAGTTAATGTGCTAAATCTGAGATATGTTTGCTTTTTCATAAAAATATACAGCTCAGTAAACTTGTACAGTGTGAGCCCCTGAACATAGTGTTGATGGTTACAATGACACGATATACATCATCAGAAACTGTTAATGGTGAATTCAGAGACATGAGAAGGAAATCATACTATCTGACAACATAGAACTGGACTTATACATATCATTGCTGTTGCTTTGTGTTATATGGGTTTACAAAAGTTTAATCTTTTTGTTCATTAAACCTGAGAAAACAGTGACTGTGAAGAGTAGAACAATATGACCAATATGACCTTCTTGGCTTACAAAGAATGTGTCAGTGTGTGTTTGACTGTTTAGACGTTGTTGTTGAACCTATTCTTCAACATTTCATCCATTCTAAAGAAGCCTAAACTGTTTCTTTGTTGTCTCAATGTCGGCTGGAAACAATACTTTGAGTCTCTACATATGGATCCAATGTTTAAAATCCCACCTATAATAAAGAGATCCAACTGGGCTTTGTATGTACAAAGGGGGAGATACAGCACATGCTGTAAGAAAAGAATGTAAAACAATCACCCTGCACACTGTGGACACAGATGTTGTGGTCATACTCATTGCATATGCGTCAGAGCTGGACTTTGTTGAGCTGTGGATGGCATTTGGGACTGGCAAGAACTTTAGTTACATACTTGCCCATGAGATTGCCAAATCTTTTGGTCCTAGATCAGAAGCTCTTCCTGTGTTCTACGGCTTCACTGGCTGTGACACAGTATCTGCTTTCATAACCAGGGCCAAGAAGACAGCATAGGAAACCTGAACTACCGATGACATGGCCTCAGAATCCTTCATGGTTCTGTCAAAGGCTCCAAAAGGCATTCCAGATGAGGCCATTTCCATTGTGGAGGGCTTCACAATTCTGCCCTAGGTTCACACCAGCAGCCAATTCAACATTGATCAAGTTAATCTTGAGCTGTTCATAAACAGGAGGAATGGAGAAAATCACTCCAACTAAGACTGCACCACTGCAGCACCTCAAAAATGCAGTATACCAAGAGTACAACACTGTTGGGCACAAGCAATTGAGGTGGCAGCAAATTCACCATCTCCAGCAGGCTTGGGATGGATACGCCCATGTGATTGGACACCATTGTGGTCAACTCTTCCACAGGCAAGCAAGTCTGTCTTTGAACTCTCAAGTTGTGGGTGCATAAAACACCACTGGGGCTATTGTAAATGAAAAAAAAGCCTCTTTTAAGTGCACAGCTCTGTCAGCATAAAGGAGATGTGAAGCAGACAGTCAATAATAGGTTCAACAACAGCAAAACAATTAAACATGACTCTGAAATACATTTTTGGAGGTAAATGGTTGTGTTTGACACATTCTTTGTGAGCTAAGAAGGTCATACTGATAATTGTTCTACTCTTTACAGTCAGGCTTAATGTACAAAAAGACCAACCTTATATAACTCGACACAACATGCATCCAACAGACATGATATTCTGAAATCTCCTTATTAACTATTCATCTGGACAGTTTATGATGATGTATATGGTATCCTTGTAACCCTGGACCATCCAAACATATGGGCAGACATCACCTTTTACGTGTTGTCGTGTTTGGTTCAAGAGATATTACACAAAATACATAATATGGTCACAGTAGAAAGTAAACTGGCCACCACTGCACCACAAAGCATTTTTGCAAAAGCCCCATTTCTGAAAATATATAGGGCCCCAAACTGTACAAGTGTACCATGTTCCAGGCTTTGATGAAAAAGAAAAACACCTTTTTCACATAATGCCTGGTCTAAAAGAAAAGAAGCGGTTTGCACAACATGTTGCCTGACCACGTCGGAAATGAAAAGTGTTAAAGTACTGTGGAAGACCTTGTGTCCAGAGGGAAATTAGAGTATTGACAAATTTGCTGCCATCACTGGTTGTCTTCTCAAGTCCACAGCCAAGTCAAATGTCAGATCTCTTCCTCCCCCTCATCTTGACTCTCTTAACAAGGTCATGAGCCTCTAAAGAAAAAAGCCTCGTGGAGCTCCATTTTCCAAGCATGAAACTGACGCAGATGGATGATACAAGCTAAAGATTCACCTCTGCTCACATATATGTTTTCTATCTACATTGCAGTGCTACGACAATGATTCACATTGTTCTGAAACATTGTGACACAGATCGACATCAAGATTTTAGCACAACCATCTCAAAATGCAATCGTCACATGCAATAAACATAAGTAGTCATTGTTGTCACAGTTTAAAGGTGCCTTAAGTCATGCATTCTTGATCTTTGCATTACACTATGTCCTTTGTTGCTGAATGTTGCAGGGTTAATTATTTTTGGTTTTGTGGCAGGTTTTAAGCGCTAATTGCAGCACTGTGGAAAACTGACTTTTTTTTTTAAGTTCTAAAAGATACACAGGGGACACAAGTCTTGCACAATATGTTCATCTTTTTGTAAACCTAAACGCGTTGCACACACACGGGTGATTTCACTTGCTCAGACTGATCAGCCATTTTCCTCTGGACAGTGCGAGCATGTACAGACTGTGTTTGACTGACATCTACCTGACTCTCCTGTCAGCTTTGTTCCACCTGTAAGGGCAGGTCAGCATTTTAGGTTTATGATTCTTATTGGTCCAGACAGCAGTCTGGCCATCTCATGTAATTCCCAGAGTATCTCTGACCACCTTCAACTTGAACAGAAATCTAATCACATGAAATAAGAGGGAACTCCTGTGGGCATCAGCAAGGCATTTAAATCTGTTGTGGAAATGTCATTGTGTTATTTACTGTAGTGGAATGGTATAAAGCTTGCTGTACTTCAACATCACGTAAGCAGGGTTTAGATCCTAATAGGTTTAACTTTGCTGGAATAATACAAGCATACAGTAAATACATCTCCCACTCCATGAATCATTTTTTTTTTAGATGTTTTGTCTCTGTTTCACTGTTTTATTTGTCACCACATTTAACAGATTTAGTGATATCACGGAAAATTATAAGGGACTAACGAGAATTCGGAAATATAAAACCTGTGTGATTCTCTAATATCTTGTCATAATCTATTTTACAGTCCTTGACTCAGTTATTTTAAAAATATACCCATAAGCTATTCATTATGTGGTGAGTGGTTTTTCCTTCCAACATTCCTTAGTAAATACTTGGAAATTGTGTGTTTTACATATTGTAAAGAATGTACCATAATATCAATGGGAATAAATCACATCTGCTCTAGTTTCATGCTAATATTATTTAGCCGTTAACGGTGTACAAACCTCATTAAGGAAAAAGGCCAACAAAGTGGAGTGTGAGGAGTAAAGCAAGTTACAGAGATGGCAGGCTGTAGGTCACTGTTGAGAGATGAAAATGTGCAGAAAACCGAAATAATCTAATGTGAAATTTTTATGTCCAAGTTGAAAGTATTCTTGTCTGATGAAACTGTGTGTCAGTGGCAAGCAGCACAACATCCTCAGCAACCATCCGGACAACAGTCTGATGCAAGCGGGTGTTGAAGATTTCTGCTCAAAAACCAGATAAATCAAATTTTTTTTAAGGAAAATCTGCACAGAATTTCATTGTTTAATGTTCATAAAATGAGCAGAATGTGGTCTGTCGCTGCCCATTTGCCATTTACAGTGATATTCTAGTCTTTTCATCCTCATTATGTTTGTTTGCCAGTGCAACCGCTGCAGGCTGTGATGATAATTACTGATAAGAAGAAAAGCGACAAGGCTTCTCCACCTCTACCTGTCCAGGAAGCTGACCTTTTGTGTGATACTGTATTTTGAAAGTGCAGACAATAGCCCACCAGCTTCCTGGTCCACTGAGTGATTGATGTCATCTCATTAGCTACAGGAGTTGAAACTGCTGAGAGCGACACAGGCTTCTTTTCTCCATATGTCAGTGTGTACACTCACTATCCGGCCTGCCTTTTATATGTCGCCGCCAGCACTACAATCGTGCAGAGAGTCCAGCAGCCTCTCCACTCCCTCACCGCCCTCTCTTCCCCGCATCCTCCTTCATCAATCAACCTCCTCTCCAAGTTTAAAACCCCCAAATCCCTCAACTCATCTAGTTCTTTCCCTCATAGGATTTTTTCCTCATGATTATTAAGATTCCTCTCCGGTCTCTGTACTGTAACTCCTGCAGTGATAGATATTCTCTCTTTCTTGTGTGTCACCGTTTCTCCCTCCTCTGCCTTTAATGCCCTCCACCACCTCCTGCCGTTTGGTTCTGCGTCACTGATCACCATTCGTTCGATCCGCTGAGGCTTTTTCCCCCCAAGAGAGTAACTGCAGTAATAAGAGCAGAGAGGCTCTGAGATGCACACTGCTGGCGCCCTGCAGGGCCGACAGCAACACAGAGCCATGAAGTCAGGAACACTTAACACACAGTCAAACAGGAAGAGCACAAAGAAAACGTGTAAGAATTCAACTTTTCAAAAGAGGAATTCTAATTAATCATTTGTTTTCACAAACCATCGTGCAGCTACACCCCTGAGTATCAGCATGGTTAAATCACTGTTGCATTGTTATAATAATCAAAAAGACCCACACAACAGTTTAATGTTCCTGTGTCTCCTCGAGGCACTGCATTGTCAAGAGACAGAGTTGGATTGAGTTGGACCTTCATCAGTTTCCTCTTCCTCCACAGTGTTGTCTGATTAATTAATAGACAATCAGCCCAGATTCTTACGGCACCATTTTGCTTCCTATTTGCACCATATTTCTGGAGGCAGACCTGAGCACCCGGCCGACCTCATACAGCATCTTTTTTTTCTTTTTTACTTTGAAGTGCCAAAGAACGATGCTATTTCAAAACCAGAGACCAATTTACCGTTAAAGTTACTGTGCAAGGGTTCGTCTGAGGGAAAGTACGCCGACTCTTGTGTTGAGCGGAAGATTACTTTAGAATTCACAGACAGGAAAATGTGTCTGAAATGCCTAAAGGGGAGGAAAGTTCTATTTCGCTGAAAAAATATGAAACTAATTTTATAGGACATTATTTCTGTTGGTTATGATAACATTTTATCCACCAACCCTCATGAGTATTCCCAGATTCAATTCAATTCAGCCTTTATTTACACTCAGAAACAAGAGCTCTCTTTTTTCCTGTGCCAAATATAAAGACAAATACAAAAGCAAATGCCCAAACACGAAGGGAGAAAATTATGGAAAAATCTGATTTAAAAAAATAAAGAAAAATAAACAAGAGTATGAAAGCTCACACACATAAGGAAAGAGTCGATCAAAAATAATCACTAAAATATTTAGAATATTCATCATTTAGTTTTCGTGCAGACACCAAACTAAAAATCTGCAACAAAAGGGACGTGGGCAGGATTTTAGAAATCTCAGAAGTGTTTGATTAGCCTCCAGCAAATGTATTATCATTTGTTTGTTCACATTTCATACATTCCTTCAGGTATTACATTTTATTTTCTCTAAATTTAAATGCCTCCAATACCAGGATGCAATTCCATTTGTGGAAAAAAATATAACTCCCTTTATGTTAACATTCATTTCACACAGACACAGCAATTTATGTGTAACTGTATCATTCAATCTTCTCTTCAGGTTGTCAAAGCCTCCAAATAACCAGAGACACTATCAAAGACATGTCATCTGTGTCCTCCGTGGAAGCTATGGCCTTAAATTATTCCAGGTGGACGGAGCAACATATCTGACAGCAAAATGCCAGCATGAGAAGCTACTATTAGATATTCAACTCATAGTGAGTGGCTATGTGGTGCTCCTGCCTGATTAAATGACTCTAAATGATAAATTGATTTCAAATCTGTTTGAGGCTGTTTTATGTCAAATATAATGTATTCCATTAGGTGCCGTCCTCTGATGCTGATATATCTGATCACTCTGCCGACTGACCGAACATCCATTGTTGCTCCTTGGCATTCCATCCGACCGGGGTTGCTAAGTAACAGTTGTGCTGGCAACCTTTGGTTTAAACGTTAATCCTCTCTAAAGGAAACATTAAGGAACGTCAGATAAAACGGAGTCACAGAATAATACATGGCTGATGAGTGGAGGCTGGAGGGGAAGTCGCCAAACCACTGATGTTGGGTGTTTGAAGTCAAAACTCTTCATAAGTCCGAAACCTCATGTTCACTACAAACAGCTCACAACCCTCATTAAACTACACAAGCACTCTGAGCTTCTCTGAACTGGTCCACCAAGATCTCACATTTAGCCTTTTAGCTTTAACAGAAATTGTTGAGAATAACTTTAGGTTTTTTATTAATAAGTTTATATATTCTGTTCTGCTTTTTGTCATGTTTCTGTTGCATTTTTGCAACAGTGTTTTATGGTTGAGTTAGGCCATCTCATACAAAACGAACACTATTTCAGCTACCATAATACAACTATGTCCATATACTCTTTAAAAATAAACTTTAACCATGATTGAATACTGAAAATAGTTTTCTCCTGATCAGTTTATCCTAAAAAACTTGTAAACAGCCTTCGCTCAACTGTCGATACCAATACACCACAATGAAGCCGAACGTAGGACTAAAAAAAGGAACACTAACCTATGTTATGTCATTTTTCTGACAAAAATGCAATGTAACTCTACCAGCTGAACTGTTAAATTCCTCTAGATTTTATAGTCCAGCTGCTTTTGTTTTACAATAGAATAACATGACAAAAGTGCAAAAGACATCATATATAACCACATCTACTGCTGATGTGGATGAGTCATTAAAAAAAAGATAAAACTGATTCTCCCAACAAGTCCTCCCAACACCTAAGTGCTTAGAAAAAAAAGTCAGTGGGTGGCTGGCCTTTCTTAAATTAACCATCTTTCATCTCCATACCTGATCCTGGCCTAGAAATGTCAGAGCAGCTGGCTGCTGGTGGATTAGCATGACGCGAGGTAAAAAGGCTAATTTACAGCCTAAGAATGTCAGAAAGTGGCAAAGGCACAGAACTCCTGAGAAAATAATGTTTCAACAGATTTAGCAAGCTGATAATGAGAGAGAAAGAGCTGATAAAATCAGAATAACTGGTGTGTAAGTGTAGCTGTTTTGTGTATTTCACCATCAAGAACCTGGATCCACAGAAATAAGAGATAGAAAAGGGAACAACAGCTTCAGCCAACTCCTTATTTACTGTGTCAAAGTGGCACTACACTGAGCAGGGCTATATTATAATTCACAATGACCGACTTCTTGTTTCATGATGTGTCTGTGTCCCCTGTGATGCCAACTTAATTAATGTGAAATGTATCACCCAATCATGTGCACTCACCCATTCACAAATGCACACATTCATACACAGGCATTGTCCCTCAGAATAGAAAAGTGGCCTTCGGTATCAGATGTCCACATTTTGCTGATCACAAGGTTAAATGATAGCACGGTGTGTGCATATCCACGCATATCTCATTACAAGGCTGCAGAAACACGGCCTCATAAATCAAAAGTTACTGCACTGCAGCTGCATGACACTCGTAGAGGTCAGAGGTGGACAGCAGCTGGTGCATGTTGAGCATCACTGCATTTCTGACCCTGATGCAAAATGAAATGCATTGCTGCTGTACCTCCATTTATCTCAGCTCCATGCAGTTCCCATGGTATACAGCTGGGTCGCAGCATCTTCTCAGTCCTCAACATGAAGAAAAAAATCTATATCTGTCCTTCCTCCTTTGCGTTTTCTCTTTCGCTTGTACACTTTTTGCTGTTCCTGCAGCATCAGTTTACTGCTGTGAGGATCCCAGATGAGGGATGGTACACAGATTACCATGGGGATCACTCTACGCCCTCCCATCATTTCCATCCCCCATCTACCCTCCTTATCAACTGTCGTAAAGCCCCGCACTGCCCTGAGATGGTCTTGCCCACCCCCTACTGGTCTAACCCCCCACAGATCCTGCTCCACCAACAATCCTCATATGACAGATGGGACATTCTCATGCAGGCCAAAGACACTCATACTGTGCTGGCTTACAGTCATTCCTAAGCAGGACCTTCACCCTCCAGCTGTGTAATCAGACAGCTGAAGTAGACTGTATTAGAAAGCTAATACCTGATAGTGACACAGAGACATATGTAAGGCCCAAGACAATCTTGGTGTAATCCTTTGACATCTGCAGTATTAAAGGATTGCATCCACTCCACTTGTAACATACCGTACTGTACAGCAGCAACAATGTCTCCACTTCCACTAATACCATGAACACACTTGAAAATGAAAATGAGACTCTAGCTGAGTTACAGTCATGATAACAGCCACATAAGTACCTCACACCCATGTTAGAGAAATCAAATGACATCAATATGCTGTCTCCCCAGGGAGGGCTTAATGTGTGCTATTCCGTATATAATGTGCGCTGAACATGCATCACATTATGGTCCCTTATTTATGTTGTTGTTATTCTTTTTCTGGACATTTTCTTTCTGAGCACACTCCTGCTCCTTTATATAAATCACAATTAAAACTGTTTTTGCAACTCTACCGACATTGATGGTCTCTGTCTTTTTAACTCATATTTCAGCTCCATTTAATGCCTTAAAATCAGAGGAAACTTTCTCTTTCACTGGCAAATCAGTGCAGAAGTGATACCTGTGAGTGGGACATATAGCCTGATTATGTTTAATTTCTGGGTATAACAACATTTACATTCAAGAAATCAGATAGAGATCTAAACAACAAAGCTTCAGATTTGTAAGAAGCCACTCAGCCAACCACCCATGCAGCCAAGGTTGTCAGCTACACAAGGAAACACAGGAGCCGTGTCTGGAGGAAAGAACCAATTAGTTCTCTCTCCACGGCTTGTCACCTGACAGTCTGCTCATCCACAGCCTGATGGAAGAGCCTCTCCAGCCCGCTCATTCAAACCAATTAAGGTCTGGAGGTGTATTACCACACACTCATTACCTGTCTCTCACACTGCGCTGCTGCTTTTCAGATCGCAGCTCATTGGTCTATTGAAAGTCTCACATTTTTATCCTTTTATATCACCTTGTCTGTGTTTCTGATTTTTTTTTAGTGGTTGTCTGTATCCCTTCCCCTCTCTTTCTGTTAAATTCTCTCAGAAGGAAACAGAATCAGCAGCCAAAAATATTCTTCCATCAGCAGACCTACAGAGAAGAGCATCTGCGCCTGTAAATAATTATAAAATAGTTTGGACATATGTTACAGTTTAAGTAACAGTCAGCACAAAGATGAGAAAACTTAAGTAGGAGCGTGTTTGTGAACTCCTGGGAATTTGAAATATAGAAATGCCCCGCAGTGCAAGAAAACAATGCAGAGGCATCAGAACTTACATGCATTCACAAACACTGACAAAAGCCTTGTTTCTCAATATTTCCCCTTGCTGTTGGCACGCACAACAATAAAACAAAGCGCTCAGATGTTGCGGTACAAAGGGATGAACTCCCTGTCACAGGCACTGTGTGTGTGTACGGCCTTGCTGAAGCTGTCCAAACAGTTTATCCGTGTGAGATGGATGACATATCTGGAACGACCCAAATTCCCACATTCCCGCTTGCAAAACATGCTACAAACTATGCAACCATAAACCTCTCAGAAATGAGCTGTAACTTCGGAGCACATTTTGACTTCAGCGTTGAGATGGTTGGAATTTTCCCCCACGACAGTAGCGGCGTTCGGAAACAACACCAAACTGTTTGATTTTCACAAGGGCACCTTATGATCATTTAATATGGAGACTCATAATCTGCATTACATAAAGCTGTAAGTCTATTAAAGCGAAACCAGCCCTATAATAATCACTGTCCAGGTCTCCTGCTCCAGGTAGCTTTTCATTTATTCATAAAGGCGGCGCAGTGTGAGTAGAACCTTCAGTCCCTACTGGGCTTGTGTTCACTTGTTGAAAGGTCAAAACACGACTAATAAGGAAAAGTTACATCGATTAATGGGAATTAATGGTCACTTGAGCTCAACAGATAATACCAGGACCTCTAATTGAGTCCAGGTGGAGTCCGGCTCAGCAGAACAGAGAGTCTGCAGAGGGCCTCATTGGTCATACTGGTGGGGATGTTTTGATTTGTTTCTATGGCTTAGTTTTATTTATTCATTTCTACCTTTTTTAAATGTATTTTGCTCAACTAATAATCATGCAGTTGCAAGTCGCATGACACCCCTTTAGACTGCTTCCTTTTTCTTCACAAGGAAGGATTTACACTCTGAAGGTGTGCTTTTGACAGCTGCATGAATGTTTCACACCTGATGAAAAGTGGTGGAAAGCAAACAAAGGAAACATTACTCACTGTGCATGATGTACTTTTGAGGTGCTATGTGTATTACTTGCTATAATTGTGCTCCACTACAATTTAGAGTGGAATATTGTCACTTTTCCAGTTGAGAATTTACATACACAAAACATGCGATCATGTTATAGACATTAAAATTTGCTTCACCTCCATCAACATGCAATACATGCTTATTAATTATTATCTATTATTTTTTCTGTGCTTTTACCTAATAATATTAAGAGTTAGAAGTTCATCTTCTTCAATGTCCTCATATCTTCATGTTTACTAATTTAATTATCTGAACACTTCTTCTATAACTGCTGTATAGGTCCACATGTATAGTTCTCAGGATGGGTCTCATATGACATCAAAGAAAGCATTTCTATGCAGAAAATGAATACAAGAGGAAGATAGAAAGGACTGTTCAGGTAGTCTCTGAAGGTAACTGGATAACAGCCTGACCACCACCTCAGCTCCTTTCTCTCTTTCTGGACCAGCAGTCCTGTTTAACACACCTGTAAATTACTCCCATATAGCCTCTGTCAGCCTCCCTTTTCCACCAGTCACCCTCCTGCGCTAATAACACCGTAATGATGCCACTGTTAGTACAGTGCTGAGGCAGTGTGCTTTATGGACTGACCTCAAAATCAATTCTGCAGCACACAGGAGCTAATAATGGAGCAAAGTCTGAAACTCCTCCTCTCCTTTCTCACAGCCTCTTTCCTCATAACCTCTAATATTTATCCCCTTGTCTCTCCTCAACTCTTGTTTTCTGGGTTTTGCTTCAGGACCTCAGTGTGGACAGTAAATTACACACATCCCAGCTCCTCTCCTTCAGTCCACTTCTTTGACAAAGCAGTGGATGTTCTGCAACCCTGTGGCACACATTAACCTCATACTGGGGAAGTAATAGAGCCCGTCTTTGCTGCTACACAGTACCCATTAAAAGAAATGTTTCATTGAGCCAGTACCTCCCTGCAACTAGACCCACAGGTAAACTTGACTCAGTAAAACACACAGGTATGACAGGTAGTCCTCCACAGGATATAAAAGTGATGGTTCAAATGTTTTTTAGCTTTGTTCTCATTAGTGTATCTAGTGGGCAACGTAGTTTGGAAAAAAGGAGGTTTTTCAGGCGGGATGGAATAGTGGTATACTTGGAGGTTTAGGAGCACATTCCTGGACAGAGAGAGTAGCTGAGTCTCTCGCTGTGGTTAATTAGGGGAGTCTGTGGGAAACCCCTGAATCTGAAACCCTCTTCCAAAAAACCCACACCACTTCAAGTACTGGTGGCCATGTTGAATGGGGCTCATTGTTCGGTGGCCAGAACGGAAGATTCCATCGCTTGTGTCCAGTCGTCGGAGCTGTCATCCAAACTATGAGAGGGCCAATAGCAGAGAGTGGTGGCGGTAATAATACCAGACGACAGAGGAGGGAGTAGTAGAAGGATGATAGTGCTTAAAGTGGCAATCTGATGATTTTTACACGTCAAAGTGAATTAGCGACTCACTCAAAGTATGGCTCAGCATGTGAGGAACGGAGCTTGGTGAAGTTTAAGAAAACAACCGTGGCAACATAACTGGAGTTATCTCTGCGTGGGTTTGGAAACTAACATTTTGAAAGGAAAACCTGCATTACAGACTGGGGGCATGGAGTTTGAAAGATCTGGGTGCCAGGAAAAATGGCAAAGATGAGCTGTGGGCCCCTACTGATTCAACCCAGTCCCCACTAAATAAGGTTCATATACTGCATTCTCAATTACGGTCTGAAACACATTTTCTGCTGGATTGCGCTTGTAAATATGTTTCTAGTCAGCGTATCTTTGCCATTTATTTTACTGCTTTACTGTTGCTCTTTTTCAGCCAACCAACCATATACTAGATGGGGCAAGATTTGTCACCTTGGTAACCCAGAAAATAGAGAGCTTCAAACATGTAGTAAAAGCGTTTCATTTTCCCCAAACCATGATATTTTCCTAACTGTAACCAAATTACTTTATTGCCTGACCTTAACAAAGATTCTTGCATGTAAAAATGTCTAACAAAGCATGATATTTTCCTAATCCTAACCATGTAGTTTTGTTCCTAAACCTAACCTGAAACCAAAACTAAACAATGACAGAAAATTTAATTTAAGTCTGACATTAATGGTCATTGTCCATCACGGGACGCAAAACCTATTCATCTGGTGGAAAGTTTCCATCCTCCCCTCCTGCCTCCCATTACAGATTTTGGCTCTTTCAAGCTGCTTACCTTTCCTACGATGTCAAAAGTGACAAATTAGATCTATTTCAAAACCAAATTCCCCTCAAAATAGAATCAAGAATGCAGTTTAGTTGTAAAGGAAGGTAATTTTGTGGAGCAGGGTTGACTAATTGGTGTGATTTAAATAAGCTGTTTTACTTTCCTGCCCCTGGATTTGCAGTGTGTCACTTAGTTTGTGTTACCTCTTTTACACACAAATTGAATGAGAGATATATACAACATACATATAACACTGACTAAAGTAATAAAGGTTTAAAACTAGATTTGATTAATCAGGACAAGGCTTTATTATTCCATGTTGAGGCTCTTTATTTTAATGCAACTGGGCACAAGCGGACCCAAACACTAAACTAAATAATGACATTAATTCAATTCATTGTCTGAGGCTCTGTGGAAGTTGCAAACTTTGCCTTGGTGCTAACTGATGTTTGCATAGTTAATTGCTAGGAAGGGTCAAATACAAATGAAAAGACACAATCAAGCTGCATCATGGGTAATGCAGGATTCAGGAGTTAGTGAGCTTGTCCCAGACTGAGTTGGGGTAACTCAGGTTCAAATGTTGGGTGTGTCCAAGCATGGATAAGAAACATCTTTAACCAGGACAGATTTAAAAGTATTAACCTGACAAAGATATTAGAATTAGAAACTTGGCTTGAGGTGTAAAAATTATATCAAAGTGAAAAGACAGTAATTAATGTACAATTGCAACTGATTATGATGACAAACTTTCTTGGCTGAAACAAACAATCAAAATGATAATGCGATGCAAAAAAGGTCTTTTGCAAAGTCTGTTTCTTACTAAGCATTTTTAAATATTAAAATAATGAACATTTAAATCAAAATATCAAACTTGATAATAACCCACCTGATGAGAAAATGACATACCGCTGAATCAATAAGTGAATGCATGAATCCCTGCAGCGAGGAGCCTTGCAGATTAATTTGACTTATTGCTATGCATGAAAACTAAAATTGTGTTGATACAATGACTCTAAGTCAGCAGTGGCCTGATGGGAATATTAACACAGCTTTCTATACTCTTGGTTTACCCTATTAGCCCAATGGGAAGCAGATACTCTAAAAGCTAGAAAGAGAAATGCTACAGAATGGAATAAAAACTGCTGATTGTTTAATTTCTATTTTTCACTGCAATTTGCATAATTCAGGATCAAATGGCCCAAAGCAGTTTCACAGAGTAGCCTTTGCATAGTCGGTTTGGAATTGTAGTTCCATCAGCTGAAGTAAATTAGCAGGTTTTAATTTTTTGTCTGTTTTTAGTAAGAATGCACATTTATCTTCATCTTAAAAATGAACAATGAATGTGATTATTACATGCAAATTGTGGATTAACATGTGGTAAAAAATCTGTTCATTTTATGTGGAATTTGAGGTTGAAAGTAGATGCTTTTTAGCAAAAGAAAGCAATCTCTCTGACCATTGATATTGCTGTTTTCTAGCTGTGAGCAACTCTAAGATGCCTGGTGTTAAGATGCCTTTTTGAATAGGCTCCTCTGAAACGGGAATGCACAAAAATGCTTCTAACAACACACATAAGCTTTTAGAAACTGCACGCTGTCTCCTAGGATATTGGTGGAGCACATGTGGTTTGAGGTAAAATTTAGTCAGACACTTATTGCAAACAATAAACAGATTCACAGGAATGCATATACACAGCCGTCTCCACCGAGGCACAGTGTGCTGTTTTCGTGTATATGCCTGAGAACGCCGGGTACAGTAATTGGCGACCTGATAAATATTTGCGTAGGACCTCCTCAGCAGGAGAAAACGGAGAGGCATGCTTTCAACACTAATGCCTTCGGGCTGCAGACCAAAAATAATTCAGGGATGGAGCCCACTTACATGCTTGATGTCAACGTTTCAGGGGGCCCGGGGAGACGATGATGATGCGTCAACAGAAACATTAAAATGTAATGCTGTGCTGTTTTGTAATATCTCACTAAGGGTTTCAATCTAATAGAAAACTTGACAGATTAAACTGCATAAGTAAAACAGGCATGTTAAATCATAACAATAAAGAGACTCAGGACCAAAACAACATGACCAAAAAAAAGTGTGATTCTGATGATTTGCAGAAAATGGCTTCACATTAAGTAGTTTTTCTCCAGACAGAACCGGATAAAGTTCAGTCAGATCCTTTCAAACTTTTCTGCCGTGTTTATCAGGACTATGTAATCTCATTTGTGAAATCCATGTTCTCCCTAATGATGAATTCAAACACCGAATTGATTCATTTTAGAGTAATTGGAAACAACCTGAGCAGGGGCGCTCAGTGGAGTGCCCCAGGAAACTAAACAGTGAGGTGTGCTGCAGTGTGAGCCATCTGTTGTAGTCTGGCAGCAGTGATGTGCAGATACAACGTGGAAAATGAATCACAACTACTACATGCAGATATAGATCCTAAATGGGGTAGCTTGATGGGAATATTAAGGTCTCTTCAAATTGTTTGTTTCACATGAGCAACTCAACTTATAAGGGTACAAAACAGCAAAACTCTCACACATAGGAAGCTGTAAATTAGTCATGATTTTTGAATATTAAAATTTGTTGATTATTTGTTTGATCAAGTCGGGATTACTGGTTTGGCTATGAAATATGAAATGACAGGTAAAAAATACCCATCAAAATTTCCCCAAACCCAAGCAGACATACTGGAAATGCTGTTGAAAACCTTAAGATCTTCATTTAGTTGTCATAGAAAACTAGTAAATAGTTAACATCTTGAAATGGATGTTTTTTAAACATTAAAATCGCCTCTGCCTACGACTCTTTGAAGCCACTGTGGGAGCGTGACCTGGGGGTAACATTTAGCTCCAGTGACTGGACCAAGATTTGTGACGGAGTGTTTCCAAAATGTACTTCAATCTCAATACACGAACAAAATTAAATTTTTTTCATAGGACTTACTTCACCCCTGTCTGCCTCCAAAGGATGTTCCCCAACAGCTCAAATCTTTGTTATGGATGTAAAGTTCATAAGGGGACACTTATTCATTTGTTTTGGTCATATGATCACATCAAAATGTTTTTGGAAAGGTGTACACTCTGTTATTCAGGAAGTGACTGGTAAACGCTTCACAATGTCATCCTCTTTCTATTTGTTAAACCATGCACCTGGTAATCTTTTTGACACAGATACAAAGGTCTCTATTAACAATCCTGTTATTCCTTGCTAAGAAATGCATATTACTGTAGTGGTCAGCCCCCCATGTCCCTACGGTCAATATGTGGATATCACAGGAAAAACTGACTCACAACCTGAATCACAAAACAGAAAAAGTTTGGAGACTCTGGGCACCTCTGCACTCTTATCTACAAAAACTCTGACTCTAGCTCCATAGCATAATAACTCACTGTCTAACTGAAGTATGCAATGTTTTTTGTTTTCGTTTGTTTTTTAAAAACTGTCTGATAAAAGGATATGTGGTTGTATCTATTTCTGTAAAATTCTGTGTATTGTATTGCAGTGCATGAGGTTGGTTTTGTGGTGGGTGGGATTGTTTTGTTTTTGTTTTTGCCTTCCTGTTTGTTTTCTAGTTTTTTAGTTTGTTATTTTTTCTTGTACATACAACAAAACTCAATCCTAATCACAGCTCTAATAATGACAGACCTTTATATGATGATCTTAAGACTGCAGATTACATTTGCAGGCATATTGTATAGGATAATATTCTGCATTGACTATATATGTATGCACTGTATATAGTCGTGCCTAACTGGCTGCACCTCATTATCCTTCAGGGGGGAAAAAATGCTCTGGTTTGTTTGCATTTGTTTGCATTTCCTTTTAACCAATCAAAATCATTTTAGGAAGTGCAAAGTCGATGTAGCAATAGCGTAATCTCAAAATAGCAATGGAGGGATTGTTTTGGTGGAACATTTGCACACAGGCAGGCAGGAACTGTCATTAAATGAATAATTCACCAAGAAAAACTAGCAGGGCTGCCTTAGTGCATGATCCAAATAGTCACCAGACGTTTTCAGTGCAGGTTGCTGCCTGAAGGTTGTTGTTTCCTACTGTACTCCTTACTGTAAGTAACTCTTTGGTTACCGTGTGAATAGAGTTTTAACAGACTTATAGTCTGTTTCACATCCTCCACGATACCCTAAATATGTTTTCATGTTTACATCAGGATAAATGATTGATACAGTAGTTACACGATCGGAGGATGTACAGGAGGACTGACATCTCATTTGCCATTTATGGGATGTGCGGGTGTTTAACAGTGTACAGCACTGTCTCAATTCAAGATGTCTTCAGCCCATCAATCTTGTAAGAGGCCTGCATGAAGCAGATGATTCAGAGAAGCAGAAAAGTGTTCTGCTTATCCTCTGCTCTGCTGGAATGTCACGCTTTGCATCCTCTGGATACAGGAGGTGGTGTTCTGCACTTCCTCAAAACTTATTTTCCTCCATGCTTGGTCCATTCTCTTCTGGGAATGGATTTAAACTGCAACCAAGGCAACAATATGTACCAGCAGCAATAAAAAGTCTCCGCTGCTAAAGCAATGAGGCATTTTAATAGGATGAACTGAGACTGTTGTGAAGGCAGCCGGGCTCCTTCTCCCTCGCTGTCTGTCTCTTCCTCTCTTTCTGAGACTTGCAATTGTTTGAAGTTTGGACTCAACAGGGATTTGGATGATTTAAGGTGAAAATGAAGGGCTAGATGCGTCGAGTGGAGGCATAGGGGAGACGGGGGAGTTGGGTTCTTAAAGCCTGATCATTATCTGCGCCTCCTGTTGTGAAGCAGGCACTACAACACCCAGGCAGTGGCCTTGAAACATCCCACTTGGGAAAATCATACTAAACACTCTGTCAGAGCTCATTTTTTTGTCTGAGCGCAGACATACAATAAATCTCTTTCACTCATGTGCCCAGTGTGTTCCATTAATGGAGATATCCTCCACCGCATGAGAGTCTGCTGTGCTGGGTTTCAGTCAGAAACCTGTACTATCATAAAGCCTCATCCCTCCTCTCAGTACACTGTGTCTTCTACTGCTTCAGCCGGAGTCAAGGAAATTCTCATAAGTGTTGCAAGGTTCCTCATCCTGGGCGTACAGTTTGATCCTTTCCAGACACACATGATGGAGATGAAACATAGTAGGTCCATAAAACACAACCAGGAAGTAATACTTCAGCCAGTCCAGAACATAAATTCTTTACTCAGACATATGGTGATGATAAACACAAGATACACACTCAAGTTATACAAAGTTTTCCTGCTCTCATTGTCTTCAGTCAGTTTCCTTAGAACACTTTACTGCATGCAAAATTATGATGAGGGCCCCATGTGAAGGAAATGGGTGAGAAAAGTACTGTAAGAGGGAGCGATAATAGTGAGGCATATCCTCATTAGTCAATTCCTCCCTCTCTGCGTACTCCCCTGCTAATAAAAGCCACTCTCACAACGCGCTCTTAACCCGAGCCATGACCTTACACAGGAAATCTATATTAAATGCCAGTTTCATCAAAAATCATCTGGGAACCAAAGACTGTTTGGAGCCAGTGGGAAGGAAATAGTTAAATGAGCACTTTGGGTTCTGTGGATATAATTAGCATACAGAGACGTATCAGTCTCACTGACAGGAATAATATCATCGCAGAGGCAGAGTGTCATACCGGAAAGCAATTCAGTGCTTAGTGTAATGGTTAAAGTACTCCTCAGTTCTCCTTGAAATGGCTTTCACTGGCTTGCTCTGTGAAGTTTCATTCAGATAAAGCTTGCCTGGAAAATTTAAGCGCAGAGGAATGTCTGTTGGAGATGTACCCTGTCTTAGAGTTGGCATCTTTCTTGCAGCTCCCTTTTTCTGGTTCTGCTCCACTGCCTGTCTTCCTGTATACCTGCCTGCCTGCCTTTTTTGCAGGCTCATTCTCTCCAAGGTGGCAGTTTACAACATGGGCTGCATAGTGATGGCGCTGCAGCCATCTGCCACCCAAACCAAACCCAAGGAATGCCATCAGCAGCTGGTGTCCGGGGCACTTCTGTCACCTCTGCTAATAGACCTATAAGACATGCTGAGGTCAGCTGTCATCTGTCACCTCTGGACCTCTACGAATGCTGCGACATGAAATTAGTAATGCCTTCCCGGTGAACCGCAAACTTGGAAAGATTTCAAAGCAATCGAAACAATACAGTTTGGCTTCCCCTGGCCCTGGCATGGACATAAGGGTGAAAATGTGCCACCCAGCTGTCCTCCCTGCTCTCTAGGCAGCTAAACTCAGGAATGGTCCACCGGCTTTCTACTCCCACTGACAGCCACTCTGTCAGTTCATTACTAGAGCTTGCATTCCATTACAAAGCAAAACAAATAACCACATAGTCATTATTTATTTAAGGCCATTATCAACCTCTGTAGAACAAAGGCCGCCAAAGTAAGTACTTCTCAGCACTATTCAGTTATTAAGTGCAGATACTCAACGAAACTTGAAAAAATATGGAAGACAAAATAAATTAAACACTTAATGAAAAAGGGCCTTAGCTATGAAATGACTAAATTGGAAACACTGCAATAAAGATGGTTCATATAGCCAACTGGCAGTATTTGTTTGCTCATATATTGTATGTATCTGACATATTGCTTTTGGCTTTTCTGTTTAATTCATTTGCATATTTTTTCATAAGTTTTTGCAGCTATTCTTGACATATTGAAGTAATCATATACTCAATATAATGCTAGACTTTTTGTAATAGTCTGAACTTAATCATCCAACAAAGCAATGCAAGAAAAAAAAACCTGTGATCAGTTTATCTTCATTTAAGAGTACAATCAGCTCTGCAGGTCTCACTATAAAAGCAGCGCCTCTGTGTTTGACAACATCACTTTTGTAGGCATGTTTTCCAAAACTAAGAGCAAATCCTCCCACCCACCAGTGCCAGTATTTCCATCTGCTATTGGAGTCCCTGCTATGCCGTGATTAGTTCTTTTACTGGAGGAAGTCTAGTGTGGAAGAGGAAGAGAGAGGGAGAAGCGTTGGGGGAGTGAGGGGCTGCCTTTCTCTGGCTATTGTTTGGACACAGTTTCTCTCACATCGCATTGACCACAGACAGGGCGTGGCCGAGGGACCCCAGGCTGGGGGAATATTGGGGAGGGGTACCGGTGGATACAGGGGGAAGCTTACAGCGCATTGCATAGTTGCTCTGCATGTGGACAGCGAGCAGGAAGGCGGGTGGTCCCCCGAGAGTGTTACAAAGAAAGAGAAAGAGCTGGAGTGAATGGGATTTTTTGCCCCTGTAGTTTGGCAATGTGTTCCCAGCCCTGCTCATGTGCACGATGAAGTAATGAGAGACTTGGGCCTCTGACAAACTCAGGCCAGATGGGGAGAGGATACTTCTCTACAATTACTCTGCTGCAGAGAGCATTAGATCCAGCGTAGCCTCTCCTCTACAGAGAAAAGATAATCACTTTTAGAGAATATTTAATCAACATGCATGCCTTACAGCACGCTGTACAGTTTGGAGTGTGCCTTCCCTCCTCTGTGTCTGCATACAATATCCTGGTATTCTGCTATATCTCTCAATAGCAGCAATAATAGAAAGGTTGGTGGAGCAGCTCATTATGGAAGCATTTGAAAGTTTAATTATATTTTCAATGTGCCTTAAAATACTATGGAACATATAGAGAGAATTAGTAGCTTGTTTTATGAGCAAAAGTTATGTTTTTTGGTTTGTTTTTCAAGTTGCATTAACAAACAATGGTGCACTTTGGAGACAAGGGCCATGTTGCAAACAAGAAGGAAAAAACTGAAGGCATCCCTAGTGACACTGGAGTCTTCTAAATCATTTGAAATCCATATTTGTCTGTCGTATGGTGTTTTTTTGTTAATACTAGAATCACAATGAGTTTCTTCCACTGTCACCATGGAGGAGAAGCTAATTAACGGTGAAGATCAGAGCTGTAACGAATTCAGAAGACCTCGTCATTGCACTTGGGAAATAAACACAGTTACGGTTACTAGATTCATCCAAAACTGACCCGAAGTCTGGAAGTGAACTTACTTCAACTGCTAAATGCTTCTTTTTAGCCTCCACTTGCTGTTTGGCACCACAATTAACCAAACTTTAACCTCTGTTAAGCCCTGAATCTTCTCACCAAAACGCTCTTTGGGAGTTGCAGTTGACTTCTCGTCTTGTACCTTTCCATCAGTGAACCAGACATTTTAAAAGACAGCTGGTCAAATTTTGTTCAGCCTGAGGAATTTCATCCTCCATCAAATGCTGTCTATGTCAAAAATCACCTCCTCTCACTTTGCCAAGCTACATGTTCACCCTTATTTTACCCTCACTATACACCAACTGTAACCGGGACATGTTAAAACCGATAAATTCATACATGCAGCAGTGCTCTCTCCTTTCGTGTTTAACAAATTGTTCTCTGTTTTTAAAGTAGCCAAGAGTCACCCATGCTCCCCATGTGGAATGACTCACTAACAGCTGCCTTATGGTTGTGTTTAAGAAAGGTTTATGGATTAGTATTGGCAGGTTCCCATGAGTCTGTGATGAGCACTTTCCCACCGACTGCAAGCCACTGAGCTACCAAGTATAAATAATGTAATACTCCATAAGGTTAGCCCGCATTGATTTTAGAAGACCAAATATTTTCAGACATCTTCTGTTCCCTGAGACAAATTGAGTGCAGGCCGGATATGTGTGTTTTTTTTCCTCACAAATCAGTTGGACAGATATGGCAGCAATGTAGTCGATCGGTGTGGAAACCTCCGCGTCTTTTAGGAATGTTAAACAAGGTCTGGACATCAATGTGATGGATTAAGAGGAAGGGCCAATAATAAAAGGGTGCCATCACCCTGGCAATGAATACATTACTGTCAATAGCTAGAATAAAAGGAGGCAGGTCGCTCGTAACAGTCAGCCAAAGACCTTTTCACCACCTCTACTGTACTTTAAAATAACGACACATAAAAAAAACTATCTGTTGTAAACATGGATAGAAAAATTACACATAATGTACAAAAGAAAAATGATAGTGGCAGTGAAGAGACGGAAAGTTTGGGGTGATTTATTCTCTTGTTCCTCGTTTAGTTCAGTTAGAAGGACAGACAGGGCAACATGAACAGCAGGCTGAAGTGCTGTGTTTATGGCCTTATTGGACGTCTGTCAGAGATGTTGTTGTAGCTCCGCAGGGAGGCGAAACACAGCAGAATTTCTGACATTTTGGCACAGTGTAATATATTTACAGGAAGTCAGCTCATGCATATTAAAATACCTCTGCTTTGATCCCGCACAGGGCAGAGCCAACAAATGGACTAACAAACAGCCAGGCCTGGAGAGGGATACACACCTAAAGAACATTTAATCTCCCTAAGCCACTGGACGCTGGTGCTGGCTCATCACACCCCAAACTGCCTAACCCGAGAGATCTCTCAGACAAATCATCTTAAACTTGAAATCTTTTTTAAAAAGCATGTCTGAGCTAAGCAGCTCTCGGGCTCAAACCTCTCGATGCGGCTTCTATGTTTAAAGGAAAAGAGGGCGGCGGAGGGGTTGTGTTTGGTGTGATCAGTCACCTGACTGCTGGCCTGGCCTCTGGGAACAGGAAATATGACATCACCGCCCTGACATTCAGGAATGTGGGAATGTCAGGCTGCCTGTTAACACTGCTCGAAACAAGACTGAGACAGAGAGCGAGCTGGATGGACACGGCAGATAACTCACTGCAGCGGAGTTATCTTGTACCTTTTCATTAGACCTTCCCTGCCTGGTAAACTCCTGTGACTTTTAGAGTTCACACCTCCAAGATTGTCATGAATTAAACAGACACTGACACTGACCTGCCTGATCACTGTATGATCTCAAAAACTCCTGAGCTTCCAAACATATACAAATCAAATACAGAACACAGACACTGCGAGTTCATAGGTCTTCTTTCCTGTTGCCTTTTCACTATTTCAGCAAGTCGTTCTTTCTGTACATGCAGGCAGTTGAAAATGGAACCTCTTATGTCATCCTATATTCTGTTAGAAGTTTGCATTGACTAATTAGTTTCTCAATAAACTGATTGAATCACAAACTGAGGATTTTACTGTTCACACATCAGGGCAAGAGGAAAGCAAGATTTCCCTCTTCGCTCTTGTTCCACTCAAACACAATAAAACTTATCATTAATGAATCCAAGATGTCAGCTATATAAAAGTAGTTTACCAGAATGTCGAAAGAAGGTTTAATTAGACACAGGCACAGTCATGCAGCGACTAAATCTAAAATGGTCTCTAAGCTATTACTTATAGCAACAAGAGAGGTATTAGAAAGTATAACTTGAAGCCAGAATAAAATATTTTGAGCCAGTGAAGCCGCAACGAGCAGTCCCACGAAAACTCAAGTTTGAAACTCATTCCTCATTCATCACATCTCTTTCCCGGCTAAGTGACGGTGCCATGGTGTCGCCAGCTTCCTTCAGAGATGTTGGCATGCAGTTTCTGGGCCTGAAGCTCAGTTTCTCCTTGCAGACCCGTTGCCAGAGTCGGGGAAAGAGTAGAGAAGGAGCCAGAGCTGGAGGGAGTGCAGCCCCAGAGGAGCCCAGCTGCTGCCTGGGAAACCAAACCCTGGTCGACTCTGGCCCACGCTCTCTAACCCCAACCCCTCCCGTCTAATAACAACACTCCTCAGTCTGTCTCTTGTTCTCTTTCCTTTCAATCTGCTGCCTTTTCCGCTGTCATTCTCATGCTGAGTTTAGGGAAAAATAAGTCAGAGGAGGAACGGTGGAATGGTATTAGTAACCCCACTGCACATTCTCCAAATGCTTCCCACTGTTGATTTCCTAACAGCCACACATGTTCATGTTCTCACTCTCGCACACACACACAGAAAGAGGCAGGGGGATTAGGTGTGAGTACGCACACACACTCACATACATGTACATGCTGTGACACTCACCCCGGTAGTGAAGGCTGTCATCGTGGTGGTTGTGCTGGTGGTGGTTCTCCAAGGCAGGGGGGCTGCTGGCACCCAGCTCTGCCAGTCTGCGGCTGGTGGCAGAGAGCTCGGAGCGGAGGTTGGTCACTTCCTGACTGGCAGACTGGATGGCCCCATCAATCCTCTGTGCCAGCTGTTTGTTGTCTTCCATCATTTTAAGGATTTTCCCCTGAGGACCAAATCCACACAGAGCAGCATGGTGTCAAGAGGAGCATTACAGGGGGTGAAGCTGAGACCCTCTCTCCTCCTCCTCCACCTCTTTTCCCCCTCTCCTCTTCCTCCTCCTCCTCCACCTGTGCTTCTTCTCTCACAGTTTACTTCGCACATAAAAAGAAAAAAAAGAAAAATCACCAGTCCCTCTTCTGTTCTGCGCTGAGCAGTACAGAGATGATGTCTACCTGTTACTGCATAAAGAATAGCGTCTGTGTGGCCGAGCACCAGAGTCACTCAGAGAGGACATGTGTGCAGGGCAAAGGAGGAAAAGAGTGAGCGCGGGAGAAAGAGAGGAAGCAGAGAAAGCAGAGCGAGAAAGAGAGAGAGAGAAAAGACAGAGGAGGAAAAGAGATGCAGCCCAGCAGGCGGAGGGGAAAGTGAATGCTCCCTCCGAGGAGAATGTGCTGTGAGCAGCTGCTCTCAGAGAGGACCCTGCACACACTGAGATGACATGCAGCCTTTTAAATGGACTGTACCATGTGCTGGAGGACCAGGGGAGAGAGGGGGTGCAGTTGGACTGAGCGGCTCTCCAGCAACTCTCTAACTACTCAGTGTGGTGTGTATCCCACACCCTGTGGAGTCTGTAATGAGTTAGCAATTGGGTCTGTACAAGCAAAAAAGCACAGATTGTTTCTCTCTACTTTTTCTTCTTTCTGTGTCCCCACACTCAGAGCTTGGCAGCAGTATTGAACCCTTTGACAAGCACTTGTCAAGCCCTCTATATCTTTTCACTTGTGCTCTCACTCTCCCTTCCTCCCTCGCACTCACACACCCGCTGTCTTTTTGTCTCTCCCGCCCCCCTCTTTTTTTTCATTCCATTATATATTCATCTCTTTGTCCTGGGAAAGCTCACCCCCACATCGGTGGAAGGGGAAGGGGGCTGGCACAAGGCGCCCAAGGGGAAAACATTTCAACTCTCAGAGCAAACTTAGCAGAGGACAGAGGGACAGCCCTCTAATGGGCTAAACACAAAGAGAAGAGGCCCGAAGAATTACAATTGAGCTGTGGAGAGAACATAGTAGAGCTTTACTTCTTTGATCAAAAACAGTTGGAAGGATTATATTTCAGCTTATCTGTGGGCCGAGTAAACAAACACCACCGGCATCAATTCTTATCTGTACAACTGTAAAATTCCATCACACACAAAAGGTTAGAGAATGGGAAGCGTTCGTTGTAACTTGAAGCAATTTTGGATATTGCTGAGCCATCACAACCTAAAATCTGCATTTGACATTTTCATTTCCTAAGTTAGAAAACACATCCTGTCTGGCACGAAGCTGAGGCAGATGAGCGATACATCACTCAGACGCTGTCATCCGAGGCTCAGGTGATAATGGCTCAGTGTTCATTTGTATTCACACAATGGCACAGAGAGGCAAACAAAGATGGGACAGCGAGTGCGTGAGATTGACAATGAAATGAGACACTCAACTTGTTAGTTACTCTGGTAGTTTGTTCACCACCTACTGCTTCATGATAAAGTCCTTAGAGCGCTGATGTTATGGTTTATGTCTCGGTTACTATCAGACTGGGGTTGCTGTGGCCTTCACTGGCCTACTGCAACTCAGCTTTTATACTCTATACAGTCATTGTCACTATATTGTTGAATGATATGACAATATATAGACAGAGACAAAAGGGGCCATAACAAAAGGGTTATTACTTTGTATGCAGATAATGCTGCAAATCAGTAAGGAGGTCTACTTTATGACAACACTGGTTTTACTATACTGTATCTGTAAGTGATTTCTCTATCACAATTCTAGTTTATTTACATCATGTCAATATCTATGGCTAGAGCTGATTACCAAAAACATTAAAGGCACACTTCATTTTCAAAGCACAAAAAAGCACAGAGCTTCAAAGACACATGTAGCAGTGAACCCAAGTAGCATTTCTCCAGATCTGAAGAAGTAATGAAATGATTAGTCTGTCAACAGAATCTCCATAATAATATTGATAAGTGATTACTTATGTAAGTCATAAAGTAAACCAAACTCTCTCTGCAACCAACTTTTTAAAAGTAAGGATTTTCTGTTTTATCAGTGTTTTATTTCATTGTAAATAGAATATCTTTTGGATTGGCACTATTTATCCGACATTTTTATAAATAAAGTAATCACACTAAAAACATTAACCTTGTTCACCTATATTAGCATTTTAAGTTGTCAACATTTGCCAAGGAGCTGAGGCTGACAAGATACATTCCTCATGAGTTGTGAGTTTGGGCATAAACCAAAGTACTGAACAAGTAAACATTTTGGATTAATTAAATCAAAGTTATAAAAATTCATAATCTGGGCAGCATAGATACCAAACTTCAAGACACAGGATTGTAGTTGTCAAAATACTTCACCAAAAGACAAAAATATCAACCTACTAAAGGAAAGGTTCATCCCCTGGGGGTCATAAATGCCTGAATTTCATGACAATACATCCATTAGATGTCAGGTTCAATTTAGACGTAGTCTCACAAAGTACTTCACTGTCATTCTGCTGTAGGGAAAAAAACAACCTCTGGCTTGTTTGTGTTTCTTTATACCAATCCCAATCATATTGGGCAGAGCGAAACAAAGGTTCAGTGTTACCTCAAAATAGTGACAGAGGAGATCTTTTTGGTAAGACATGCAGGGAGGCGAGCACTGCTATTAAAATTGAGAATTCCCAGAAAGAACTTGTATGGCCGGCTTTACAGCACATTCCAAATCCTCCACAAAAACTTGTAATTTTCAGTGTAGTAGGTTGCTGCTGGAGGTTGTTGTCATTGATAATAAAGTGAATTGTGCGGCAAATGGCAGGTTTATACCCACAGCTGGTGAGTCAGACTAGTTTGGACACATTGTGGTGGAATTCTAGCAAGCAGGAAATGTTCCCACAACATTGGCTAACATTATGTAATAAAACATATTAATCTAATGTTCAAATAACGTTTTAAGGATATTTATCATTTCAAATAATGTTCCTATGAGGTTAAAAGTTAACAGAACATTGTAAGATTTAGAGGATGTTTGTAGGATGTTGTCAGATTATGTTCCATGACAACAAAAGAACATTCTCAAACCAACATTCAAAAAATGTTTTCAAGATGTTATCAAGGCCTCAGAAGACAGAATGTGTTTATTAGCACATGTTCCTATAATTTGATATTTTAACAAAGATGGAAAAATTTCCCGCCAGCATTCTGAGGATGTTTTGGGGATGTTGCTGTTGGGAACGTTCTTCTATGGAACATTCCCACAATGTTACATGATACCAAAAGATGGATTTTCTCAATGCAACATTTGGAAAATGTTTTAAGAATATTTATAGAGCATCTTTAAAGAACTTCACCCAACTAAGAACAGTTAAAGAACAAAATATTTTTACCTGGGCTGACCAACAGTAATAGAGCCACATTGTCAGCATTACTAAAAGCTATTGGTTACAGCCTTAGAAGTTCGTGCATATACAGTTCAATAACAATGCTTCTTTTGTTGCACATCACTGTTCCTACTGCTCTACCCTCTGTCTCTGGTCTCTTTATAACATATTTCTGCATTGTCTGTCATAATGTCAGCCTTTCAACTCACAACCAATTATCTCCAAATGGGCTGATTATTACTGGAAAAAACTACAGCAGGACAAGCATGTTTGATCACATGCTAGCAGATCATTATCACCGTCTAGACAGCCCCATCACTGCCCCCGATTGGTGCTCTGGCCCTGATTTATAGCTGATTAGCAAAGGACAAATGTGGCACGATCTGTACGAATGAGGGTCATCTTCAGTTCTTAATTTACATAGAAAGGTCCTGCTATTCCAAAGTAGCTGTTCCTTAAACACTGTGACAGTTCCTTCATATGAGGCCAAAACCACAGCACCCTCAGAGCTATCTGAGCAGGGCTTTCATATGCTCAACTGTGGAATGCGAGGAAATTAATGATTTCAGGGTCAAGGGTTGTGACGTGTCCCAGATACGCATCAATAACCAGACAAATACTTTGAGGACACATAATTGCACCGTGTCCAAAACACACAAAGTCCTCCACTGTCTCCACAACTGGGCAAAAAAAGCATGTATGACCGTGGCAGAGACCTTCGGCCAGCGCAGGAGCTGAGCTGACTCCCTTAAATAAACCAGTTCTCCCATCGGCGCTTCAGTGGATTCGGTTCACTTTTCAAAACTTGGCCCGAGTGTTTGTGTTGTTAGTTTGCTCACTTGTTTGATGCTATTAATGGGAAGTTTAATTAAGTGTGCCGAGGGTGTGCAGTTAAAAAGAGGTATTGATAAACGGTCACCATGACTGTCTGCCTGGGTTAATTGAATATCGACTAATCCTCCACACACTGGAATGCTTTCCATTTTTTCTCAATAACACAGTGATATAATGCCGCGCTCAACTATTTATACAGGTATTATCAGGGGCTTGGGGAAAATATCCACTCCACTCCACTAGACTCGTAGCGTCCATCAAATAGAAATAGAAAAATAAAGATATTGTGCATGTCCGCTGTGTGGATATAGGACAGTTTTATGTGTGAATAGGAGGAGAAAGAAAAAGGAGTATTTTTAAAAGGTATGTTAGGGATGTGTTATATCATTTGAACTATGTGTTTATTTCTCTGTGCCGAGAAATATGCAATTATGAGCCAAGAAGAAAATGGCAACCGTGTTTCACAGAATAGCTTCCATTTGAGAGCTGATGTGAGAGCAGGAGGACCAATCATGGTGTGAAGGAATACTTGACTCTCAGACCTCAGCAATGTGTTGGTCTTCCCACATATAGCAGCTGCCTGGCGGCTGCAATGCAGGGTTAAGATTTTTACATCCAGAGGAGTGGAGAAGGTGAGAGGAGATATTTTTCACTTTAAGAGACGAGTGGACTGTTGATGAAGACCGGAGTAGTAACATCTTAGCTCATAGCTGTGAGCTGGTACTGACCTCTCAGACTTTTGAATATCAGAACAACCACTAACTTAGACATATAGTAATGATGCCATAATGTCATAACTTTACTTCAAGAGGTCAAATCTGCCTGAAAGCAACAAAAAAAATACAAAGGTCTCACATTTAAACCTCCTAACACCTCATTTCTATGTATCAGAGTTACATATTTAGATTTTTCCCATTAAAACAACCCCTTCATGCCTTACAATAGCTTAGATCTGCACTGTTGCTCTCTCCCTCTCTCTCCACCCACAACTCTGCTTAAAGCTGCAGCTCAGGCACACCAGCTCACTTACAACTCTGCTCAAACACTGCAACACTACTACTACACAACACAATGAGTTAATAAGTTGTTCTATTGGTGTAATTCAGTCATCAAATCAGAAACGGATTCTGAAAAAGAACAATTATACAGAAAGCCGCACCCTGCAAGCTGACAGGATTGGCTCCTGAGGTTTGTGACATATGAAATACTTCTTGTTTGGATTCGTCATTTGAGGCTGTCATTGGTACACTGTAGCTTCAAGGTGCTCAGTCATGGCATTGACTGAATATTTTACTCATGATGTGTCTTCCAGCATATACAAGACACCATATGGGACATGTTAACATAGTAAAAAAAACTTGATTTTCACTCGAGGGGTCTGTAACATATCACACAACTCTTTATTTTAATGTCCATTTTGGCAGAACAATATTATAAAAGCTACATAATGTATGTTAAACCATCTGATATTTTCTACTCTTTACTATTGTTATTCTACATAGACATATTAATCCCTCAAAACTATATTAATTGACAGTTTTGACCTGTTTGTGGCCACCTAAAGTTGAGAATACAACACTGACTTGCTGTATTATCATGTTATAAAGTTAATATGTCAAACATTTCAGCAAACTATACATCCAGCAGACACTAAGAAACATCAGCATTCATTTGGAGCCATGTTTTACCACCTGACAAAGTCCAATATTCTCTGTCTTTTAGATCTGTTGTTTTGGTCCCCATCAAATCCTGGGGGGATATCTGTGTTCTTTAGCTGCTAAATGTTTCACTGTGTTCACCATCTTTGTCTGTCTGCTACTGGTCCTTAGCAGAGAGTGCACAGTGGGTTTTTAGGGTTTTTTCTTTGATAAAACAGATGCCTGCTGTGGCACAAAACAACAATGATAAGCGCAGTGAGAGTGAACCACGACAGTAAAGTAGCTGGAGGCTAAACCTAAAAAAGGTTGGAAAACAATGAGCTGAAACGCTCTGTAGAACTGTAGAAACTACAAAGTTTAGTAATAATTCTCCATGGGTTCATCATGTTACATGTTGTTTTTTAATGCTTTGTTAATATAGAAAACACTGATCTGTGCTTGTATTCAGGCCATTGCAGGAAATGTTGAAGGTTTCTGGGAAAGGCCTCTTTATGACAACATCAGACATATTGAATTTTCTTATAGGCATTCAAGTCTCTGGATTAGACAAAACACACATTATTAATCTTTGACTAAAGATTGTCTCCACCATACTGTCTGAGAGGTCATAAAGTTTCACATTCTACCAATGATTATATAAAAGAAATACTTTTAATTTGATTTCTAAATCATTGTTTGGGATTTGGGCAGGTCGGAAATCTGAAATATTTGTGGTTCATTCAATGTTTAAGTAATAACTGGCCTCTTTACAAAAAGGGCAGTGAGAATGACAAAAGTTTCTCCCAAGAAAAGAGGCCAGGGGCCATCTCTGGAGGGCTGTAACACAGCAGGGTGTGAACATTATGGTTGTTTATATATTCTAGATAGAATTGAAAGTATGTCTCAGCCTCCACTTGGAGCTGCTCTGAATCTAAACTTTCACAGACAGCAGTTCTGAATTTGTACATTTCAGTATGTCAAAATATTCAGTCTGCAGGGGACTGAAACAAAACAGCAGGTTTCAGGACATTTTAGTCTGGCAATAAGAGCTGTCTCAGTACACAGCGCACTGTCTGCTGACATCAAAGAGAACAAGAGTTTCCATTCTTTACTTGCAGGCAGGTTAATTGGCATCGCATTTGGATTTTACGTTTGTCTCTTTGCCTTCAGTGTGTGTGTGTGTGTGTGTGTGTGTGTGTGTGTGTGTGTGTGTGTGTGTGTGTGTGTGTGTGTGTGTGTGTGTGTGTGTGTGTGTGTGTGTGTGTGTGTGTGTGTGTGTGTGTGTTTTGTTTTTATTGAAAATGTGAAAAGTGGCTTTGAGCTTGACTTTACCTTTATTTACATTCAACCTAAATGACAGTTTTCCTTGTTGTCTAAACCTGACCACACAGGACTCAGCTGGTGTTACACCAACCTGATGAAAATGTACAAGAAAAGAAAATGTCTGTTTATCTAATGAGGTTTGGTCAGCAGTTGTCTGTTGGTGAAACATTAACAAAGCTGTGATGGCCGAGTGGTTAAGGCGTTGGACTCGAAATCCAATGGGGTTTCCCCGTGCAGGTTCAAATCGTGCTTACAGCGGTGATTTCTTCAGCTTTGGTTATCATGATCAGCCCAGGTGGTTTATTGTTCTCACAGCAGTTTCTTTATATGCCTTCATTCTCATGAACATTTAAATTAGTCAGGAACATCTCATCCTGAATCCAAACCCTGAACCACTCCACATCACATACGTGTTCATGTTTCATACCATTGCATCATCCACCTACCTCATAAGGTGTCAATTTATTCTTTACTAATTATTGGCACTAAACTTTAAACACTCATTTTCCTTCCATAACCTTTTGCTTCACATGTGTTTTATGTTACACCCCAGAGTCAAAACTCTTCAATGTATTCACATACTTGGTTAATAAAGCTGATTCTGATTTTGTCAACATTTTACATATTTTTCTCAATAATGGCCTTAAAAATAAGTGTTAATGTGGGACTCACAGTAATGTTGGATATTAATGAATGCTGGACATTCTCATTTATTATTTTGTCATTTTATTGTTATTGGTTTGTTCATACTTTTCCACTGATATACCTGTCATCTGAGATACAGCATGCTCATTTGCATTGGCATGTGTAATGTTTTAGTAAGTTAATTTGTGGTTACAATGAGTAAAGCTCACACAGGCACTGTGGGCAGCTCAGGGGTCCTGTAGGTAAGACACAGGGGGACGTGTGTGTCATTCACTTCACAGTTTACAGTATGCAGCTGCAGTAATGTGCTTGTGTTTCTGTATTTTCAGAACAAAAGAAAAGCAAAGAAACTGTTTTAAAATTATGCACACCTGGAAGTCCCTTTGTGTCCAAAGTGTGTCCCTTTGTGTACATTTAGATGGAAATACCATTGGTACAAACCATGCAGATAATTGCAGTACACCATAAGACTATAACCAGTACTACTAATAATGGCAGTGTGATAAGTTTAGTTATGGTTACAGTGACATGTTCTGATGATTATTGTTGTAGCACAGCATTTTTTATATAATTCTCTGTGACATTACCTCATGCTTTCTTTTACCAACATTCATGGCAAACAAGACAAAATTGGCCATTGTGAGGCAGTTTGAATACAACACTTGTTTCTGACAGCAGAAAGACAGCTCGAGACATGTGTACACTGTCCTAACATGGTGGCTGATTCATTTGTATGAGAATGTGTGCTCTGTGCATTGTTTAAAGTGATGCAACATAAAAAGATCATCAGGCATGCATTACATGCATGACAGAACAGAAATAAGACCGACAGTTGAAAAAACTATAGAAAGCGGAGTTTCTGTCACATGCAATTCACTGCTGTGAACGCTCGCACAGAATGCAGATCTACCAAATGGAAATGTCACAGCTGGAGGAAACAATTGGGTATTTATGCCTGTTCAAGTGACGAAGAGAGAAAAGCCTTTTGCCGAAAGTGGTGACACACAGGGACAGAAGGGCATTGATGGAGTAAACTGTGAATGGCAGGGAGCGGAAACTCAACTTTTTAGTTTTATTTTTTCTCTCAACCCTACTCTGTCACTTTCTTTCTCTTCATGACATTTATTCAGTTTATTTATTTGGTGGTTTGGTTTCACCTCACAGCCAGTCATCATGAACAATGGACCCAATGACTGTGTAATGTGACAGGTGTCACTTGCAGAGACAAATCCACAAAGGCTTATCATCTGACTTTGCAGTTCAACTCTACTGAGCGTCACTTATACTTAATGTTTTGGTTTTACTGCCCACAGCTTGCCTTTTTGGTTTCGGTCCCACTGCTTTCATCTGTGTTGTTTTCAGCCACAGCAGGCAGATGTTTCAAGTGAATCCCACTGATAAACCCACGGTGTGCTACCTGCTCAGCACCAGAGTGAAGACTTTAAGTCGACTTTAAGAAAGCCTTTGATACTGTGAACCACAAGGTTCTTATAAATAAATTGACACAACTTCTGACCGAGCTGTGAACTGGTTTACATCCTACACAGAATGTAAACAGCAGTGTGGTAAAATGTTTGAAATCACCACTTTGAGTTGCAAGTTCATCGTACACTAGGTTAAATAACGTGCCCTTCTCTGTTTATCTATAAATGATATACCTGAAATCTCTAAAATGATTGGATGCCAAAGGGTTGATGGCACTACTGTAAAACGCTGCTACCATATTTGCACTACCATCACCTCAATAAGCTCTGACTGTTTTGCAGTACTGCCACTGTACATAGGTTGATTTTTATATATTTTATTTTTATTTTACTTTATTGTATACTAATACAAAGGTGAGAGAGAAACGCCTTTTCGGTTCCTCTGTATGTCCCGGATATACTGTATAGAGAAACTGACAATAAAAATCTTCTATTCTATTCTATTCTATTCTATTCTATTCTATTCTATTCTATTCTATTCTATTCTATTCTACAATAATTAATTTAAGGTAGAAAAATAATGTCTACTGTGCAAAGAAAGCAGTGACTGACCAAAAGCAAATTGAGGAATTGAGTCTGGAATAAGATACCTGAACAGGGTCACTTTTATAAGATATTAAATGCACCTCACATTAATTGGCATACACATTTCAGTTTGACACATTCAAAGCTTCAGCAGTGCACAATCAACAGGTTGCTGAACAGTGAAAAGCAGTAGCTCCATTCCTCCTCTGCAGCTTAAACTTTGGTAACTCTGATCCTTGAAGCTTGCCTATATGGAAACTGAGATAAAACCTGGAGAGGAGCCCCTATTATCTGCTGTTGTACTCAGCATGTCTGTCACCCAAACTTGTTCCCAAGTTCCACTCCAACACCTTGCAGCCATGTCCCTCTCCCGTCACCGATAGTGTGGCAATAATAAACAGTTTGACAGGCTCTCCACCTGGAGATAACAGTCGACAGGGTTGCGGATGAAACACACTGCCAGAGGCCTTGATGGGTATCAAGATAAAGGCTTGTCTACAGGACTCTGGGGAAATCGAAGGGAGACAGGATGCACGGATGAGGGAGGGTGGATTGGTTATGATGAACTTCAAGACCCGCCGAATGGGAAACAGACGTCTCATGATGAAGGATCAAACTACAAAAAATGACGTCCTTCCATCGTTTCACATTCCCTCCCTCCACTGAGACTCATTTTGCTTGTTGCCTCATTTCTCCTCAGTCTCGCTTGTGCTCCCTGCTGACAAAGAAGTCCAGAGGTGTCAGAATCTATTGCTTGGTCTTTCCCTGCCTTCAAATTCCCACTCTGCTCCCGTCATACTATTGCCTTTTGGAGTGAAGCATGCAGATATGCAGAGTTGCTGAATGTTGCAGATATTCCTAATGACATGCAGATCGTGGTGAGATCAGAAACTAAGCCAGCGTTGATGGAAAAGGTGCATGTTTTGCACTGAGCATTACACACTCAGCCACTGTGCTCCCGCCTAAATTAGTTCCTCAACCCCTGTCACTGTTCTGTGCTCTCTTCTGCAGGAGACACAATTACACGGTGATGTTGAGAGAATGAGAAGCGTGCTTACAGCTTGCAGGTAAGATGGGAAAGATAGTAGACAGTGTAATCATCAACACAATGAGCTGAAATGAAATAAAGACATCCAAGTAACATGGGATCATGTTATGGAGTATCTATACATTTATCCTAGAAGGACCCTGGGCAGGATGCTGGTCCATCACAGGGATAACACAGAGAAAGACAGCCATGCACACTCACCCAATTTAGAATCCCCAATTAACATCAGCATGCCTTTGGACTGTGTGCATCCCAAGGACATAGGCACAGAGAGATCATGCAAACTCCACACAGAAAGCTCCCGGCTGAGATTCCAGCCGAGGTTCTTTTAGCTGTGAGGTGACAGTGCTTATCACTGCAGCACTGTGCCGCCAGTGGATACTCTAGTGGCAGCTTTATCACAGGTTTAATCTAACAGGAAAAATACTGCAGGCTATAATGACTGACCAGCAGATCAACAGATCAAAGGAGAATACCTCTCAAGGTAAAACATTTTTCCACAACACACGGAGAACCACCGCCAGCCCTCCCTCCATCACTCACTCACTTTCTTTCTTCTCTCAGAGCAGCAGAGTGATTTTCAGAGAGAAACTGCAGTGAAAATCACCCTGACAGAGCTCTCCCTGTTGATTTATGATACGCGTTTAGTTATTTATTGGCTAATCACGGCGGGCTGCTGAGGGCAGGTTAGAGTACACCTCCACAAGACAACTACTCAAGCCTTGAATAGAGCGATGAACGGGCCACGGCTGCTGTTTGGCTTTTTATGTGAACAGCAAAGAGTATGGGAGAGAGTTTGATTATTTTCAAGGCTAAAGAACTCATCACTAATGGATGGAAGAAAGGAAGATAATGTAAACTGGCTGTTTGATGGTTTGGGAAATAAGCTTAATTGCTTTCTGGTAGAGTTAGATGAGTAGACTTCTATGGTAAATACGAAGCTACAGCCAACACTTTGTTAGCTTAGCTTAGCACAAAGACTAGAACCAGTGGTAGCACCTCTAAAGCTCACAAGCAAACATGTCATATGACATTTGTTTACTGCATAAGGAAAAACTAAGTGTAACAACAACACATCAGTATCTTCCAGGAAGTTTGTTCATTAGTGAGTTTTCAAAGCTGTTTCCAGTCTTTATGTTAAAATATTCAAACTGGCTACTGATATCAGCCTCGTATTAACCATGCAGACATTAAGAGTGGTATTGATCTTCTCATCTAAAGCGTATTGTTAAATTATTCCTTTCACCACATGCTTGTGACCAGCATACAGTAGCAGAGGCTATTGCAGTCTGCAGTGAAAACTCTCATTGTAGTCGAGATCAGACGGGAGTTTTCTGCAAGAAAGACCACTGTCAGATTTATTGTAGCACTGCAGGCAAATAACTGACAGACAGGTTAAAGGGAAGAAATAATGTTCAGCACTGAGGACAGATGAATCCATATCTGAGAACAGTTTCGGTGCAATGCTATGATAAAAAGGCTTATCCTTTCTGTTGGTGTATGTAAAGGCACATCTGCAGAGCCTATTGATTAAGAGACTCATTTCACTATCATGTGTTCCCACTCCAGAGGACAGTTCCAATGAATAGCAACACAAGAGACAATGATCACTCCATCACCACTTTATCACTGTCCCCACTCAGCTACTTTGTATGCATGTCAGTACACTGTACAGTTTTTTTTTTTTCCAATTTCTTCAAGTCTAAGTGACATCTTCAGTCCGCCTCTTATGCAAATAGATGCATAACGCAAGTAGGTAAAAACTATTCTTGTCCAGTAATTTTCTCAGTGATGTGTTTAAGCTCTAAATTTTTGCACAAGATGATAACACGCATAAAACATTTTTGGGGGAAAAAGAAAGCATAATAGAGTGGAATTCATGTTTCATTTTCACAATACCAAGAGAATTCAGAATTGTTCCCAGGAAGTACAAGTCGCTATGTGGTGGAAATTACTGTCTTTATTTGCTAAAGTTAATACAACGAGATATAAAACTCGTTCGAACGTGTTGAAAAATGAGCAACAAGGGAAGCATAGAGAGAAAGATAAATAGGGCACAGAAATGGAAGGGCACGGAGACAGTGTGAGAAAGACGGGGTTGGAGCCAAAACATGTAAAGTTGCAAAGTCATTTATTATATTTCAACATTTATCTCAGCGAGAGAGAGCCGAGTTATCAGAAGGACTAAATTGAAAGACATTCAAGCGTGCAGTGGAGTCAGTAGAAGGAACACTGATGACCAGACCTGCACAAACTCTCTCAGTATTCCAGGCTTAGCATACTGTTCTGCATGGAAAGCTTTCATGCACATATATACACACACACAACACACACACACCTGTACTCATATACATATGCACGCACAGAGATAGCTCAAACATTAAAATGCAAAAGCAATTAAACGCAAGCCACAACAGTGCCTAAGAAGTGCCAACCTGACAGCAGGACTTTGATTATTTTAATTAGAGCAATATGGCTGACTCATCCATGAATATAACTGAAGAAAAAAAGAGGTTCATTTTACTGTTTTAGACCCTGACTTCAGTTACAGGGTGCAACTGCTTTACGCTTTATGCTTTAGCACGAAAGGGCGAAGCACTTATGCAAATGTGTTTAGAGAGACAAACTGTGCTGATGAGCTACTTTTGTATTTTGTCTTTTATTTAATAGCTTCAACTTATTCTAATTGTAAATGTATGTGATTTAAATGTGTTTAATAAGCTGGCTCCTGCAGGAGCTGGGAATTGCATTAATCTGCATGCCAAATTAGTTTGTCTGAATCCAAAACTTGTCTGGCTCAGGGAGTTGAGCTCTTGTAAGGGATTAGAACAGGGCATTAATACTAAGATCCATGGAAAGCAAAACAATGTAATGTTCCTTTCTGTTTCTAAAAATGTTGCATGTGGGCAAACTAATTACCATAGTATCGTTTTACATGCCGAATAAATGAATATACTCCCGAGTATGCAGGCAGTTTCCTTGCAGACACGTCCCTGTGTGTTTATTGTCCTTGGTGACTAAAGTATTTGTAGTTGTAATTTGTTTGTGCACCTAATACGACTTTGTTTGAATACCCTGTATATGTACATGTCAAGGAGAGGAGAAGAAAATGGAGACAAACACACAAAATCAGACAAAGCAAAGAGCGACTGAAGCAAGAAGGTGGATGACAAAGTATTTGGTGATCACCATAGCTTAAAGCCACAATCAAAGGCAGTTTGTTTACTGAGGATAACAATAATGTCGGACTGCAATTCTTTCAAGACTTTAAAACCACCTTTCATTACACAAGTCCTTGAAAGCTTAATGTTCTTTCTGCTACTCCCTAAAGAGACAACCCATGGCGGAACAGAAACCACAGATGAGGTAAAGAGGCTGCAGAGTACAGTGAAGAGCTCTTACAGTTGAAATACGCAACCGCGCAGTTGGCACACCCTCTGTTTGCAATTGCATCACTCTGGGTAAATATACAAAATCTTCTCCACCCCTTACCCTGCTCAGATGTGTAAACTCTCATTTGAATGTCACTTATAAACCAATGGGATGTAATTACACATTAGCAAAGTGTGTATAATATCTGTAGAAATGCAGAGTTGTTCTGGAGGTTCCGTCATGCTGATGTTATTGTATTTTTTTGCGTAAAGATCTGGCCATTTGTGCTCCACTAACATTTTCTAGCCTTTTTCCTATAATTCCTTAATAATAAGATGAATGTTTTGTATCCTGAGTTTTGCAATACATACACATGTGCTTTGAGTACATGCTCATAACCATCTTCTATTACAGCAAGTACAGGGAGACAGATTTTTGATTGTTTTGCAGATTGTTATGTTCCAGTTCGTCCTTACGTTGATAACACAACTAAGCATCTACAGACATGAGAGCTTTGTTAGTTAGTTAAAGTGGTAAATGGTCTGCCCTTCTATAGTGCTGTTCTAGTGATACTCAATGCGCTTTACACCCATTCACACATCAATGGCGACCTTGCATGGCTGCCGTGCAAAGTGCCTGCCCGCCATCAGTTGCAACTTTGGGTTCAGTGTCTTGCCCAAGGACACTTCGATCCACTCTACCACCTGAGCCACAACTGTCCAAGTCCCTCAGTGAGTTAAAACAGTCCAAATGTTATTAACAAATTATTAACAATCAGAAATATAATCCCTAAGTAATCATAATGCTGCACTATAAATTAGGTCTTTATTTAGAGTATGGATAAATGGATACGATTAGAAATATCCATAGTTTGGTAAATACACTGTACTTACATGGTACTTTTTGTATGGTTTTACCTTAGCGGTTCCAAAGTACTTTACAGGGTTGTAGCATGATTCACCCTCTTACATACACCATCAAACACCAATGACGATGAAATTGCCAGGCATGTGATCTTCTGGTTCTGTGTCTTTCCCAAGGACACTTTGGCATGTGGAGTAGCCGGAGACCAAGCTGTCAATCTGCGCATTCTTTTTGCAATATTTTTTTATTTACCAGGCAATTGTGGAGGTTAGTGGTGGAACCATCAGCATACAGGATGGTATCAGCAGCATTAAACTGGGCATGAGTTGCAAAATGAAAATTATTTTGTTTTTCTATTCAAAAGCAGTGGACCAAATATTGATCCTTGAGGGACACCTTCAGCCATCAGGGAATTTGAAACCATCTGCAACAACAGTTTGAACTCTATTAAAGAGATATAATTTAGCATCAAAACCTACAGAAAGCAGCTTATTTAACATGTGATCAACACTATCAAAAGCCTTGGGCAGATCTACAATGAGCAGGTCTAAAGCCTGACTGCTGACACTGAAGGAGATTATTATCCTCCACAAGGCCACACAGTTGTAAGTTGATTCTAGTGATTCAAGGATTTTTTTATATAGCTTGGAAGTGAGTTGATAGTTCTTAAGGTCACCAGCTTTATGTATTAGAAACATTTGAGCAATTTCCACATTTAGATAATTTAATTTGAAGTAAAGGTTTAGTGAAATGAATGTCCATGTGATGCAGTAATTGTCGTGTTCTTGGGTTTTGTTTGAAGTTGGTTCTCGCTTAAATTTTTTTAGAGCTGCTTTCTTTGTGAGTCATGTTTTGTTTTATTTGTTGCTTTTGTCTTTTTTCCCACCTGTTTTCTGTGTCTCCTGTTTCATTAATTAGTCCTTTGTATAAAATAAGTCTGTGTGTTCTCTCTCTTTCAGCAGTCAGGTTCTGTGTACCTCACCTGTGTTTCTTGCTTGTGTGCTTCACCTATTTTTTTTGTTCTTGTGTTCTTTTGCTCTCCGGCTTTCTTAGTTTGTGTATAGTTTATTTTTTTCTACCTTTTGCCTTGCATGTTTTGCTTAAGCCTGTAATTTCTGTTAGCCTGCATCAGCTTGGAATTAAAGCTCGCTTTTGCAGCCGTAACCTGCCTGCCGTATGTGCTATATTTGGGTCCTCTGCCAACAGAAACCATAACAGCAATAACCAGAGCACTGAGGCGTAGGATCCACGGGTCATTATCCTCACAAGAAGACGTTCTTCTGTTTAAGTTGATCAAAGCATCACATACCTCTGAGTATGTGACAGGTGTGGGTGAAAATACTCTATTATGGATGAAGTGAGGACTTGGAGGGGGACAATTTTGTGATGTTGGAGCGTTTCCTCCGTGAGTCTGTACTCACACACTGTGATGCTTTGAGCTAAATCACAACGTCACTATGCCAACAATGCCACAGCACAACAGCAAACGTGTTGATGTTTACCACATTCAACATCCAAACCCTTTTCTCATTTCACAGTTTGCACATCCTCAAGTCCTTTCCCCGCCTCCTCTCATTGCATCTTAGTACCTCCCACCAGAGAAAGGAAGATAAGGAAGGGACACGAGGAGAGAGGAGTCGAGGCAGCGGGTATTTGACAAAATGAGACGTCCTCACCTCTGAGCTTTCATTTTAAAATGACGTCAGTTAAATATGACGTATGGCACAGCAGCACCATCTCTCTGTTTGTTACAGCCTGCTGCTGTATTTCATCATCTCTGTCAGATGAACAGTGTTCATGACAGCTTACGCTATACGTTTACTTTCATTTCAATTCACAACATAGCAAAATGTGATGAGAATCTACAGATGTCATACACGTTCTTGTATTCTACACACACACGCAGTGAAGTAAAACAGAGCCGAGACACACAAATAATTGCTATACAAATAAAGAGTGACATATATTATAATTCAGTTATATACTACCACCATAGTTTGTGTATTCCAGCTGTGTGTCACGCCTCTGTTATATGTCCCAGGGACCAAAAACCCAAAATGATCCAGCGAAGATACACCTTTGAATCAACTCATAGCTCCTCCAACAAGCCTTGTCTCTCTTCAAGATGCATTTTAGGAATTCAAACTTCCTTCAAGATTGAGTGCTGAAAAATGACATGAGCTTAAAGTCAGTGGCAATCCATCCGATAGCTGCCTTTTAGTCTGAAACAAAGTGAAGCAGTGGACTGACAGATGGACCAATACAGCCATGCAACTATCATGGATAAATATTTATTCCAGGAAAGCATTGTCTTTCTCTGTCTGAATTCATCCTGTATTCTCTAAATTCACAAAGTCTTGAATATTTTTGTAAAATACATTGGGCTCCAATGCTATATTTGGGTATTTATTTGTAAAGTCTACTCATATGCCTCGACTTTTTGAATGTTTACCACAGTTTAGTATTTCAAATAAAACTAAATTTGAACAAACCTGTTGGAGGGATTTTAACTATTCAGCACAACTGCTCTCGAACTGCTCCACTTACAGTCCTTTTTCAGAACGGTTATGTTCCAGATCAGACATGAATATCTCACTGGAAACCTGCTGAGCCTCATTTTGAAGAAACCTGGGAAGGCTTCTGGCAACATGTAATGTACTGTGTAATGACTGAAACAGTAAGTCACACAGAACATTAGGAAGCATCCTGGGAGCTCAAAATAAAGACATTTGCATATTCTTTTTACAAGTGTCTTTGTTTGCTGCCACACTGACAAGAAAATATTTCTTGGCGTAGCTTCTTGAAATATTTCAGTCATCACTACATGATAAAATCTAGGGATTTATGAGTTTGAACTCGACTCCCTGGGTTAATTTTATGTTGCATAACAGAAATATTTAGCCTCACCTTGCTTCTAAAGAGCAACAACTATTGCAATTTCCCGAAGAACCTGCCTGGCAGTTTATGTCAGGGTTGCAAGAGGAAGAGCATAGTGTTGAAATAGCTTCTGTGGAGTTCATTAAAATACCATCTGCTCAGGGAAAGAAACACAAAGATTCATGACAGAGCAGAATGGCTCTCCAGAGAATTGTAAAAAATTGCAAATAAAAACAACAAAAAAAGATTCAGTAATCAGTCAACAGTGGTATTAGATAATGTATGATTATGCATGCTGATATTCTTTCAGCTGAGATCCCCGGAACATGTTCACTGAAGTAGTCAAACTGCAATAAGTGGAGCATTCAGGCAGAACAGAACACCACGACCAGCCGGCATCACACACACACACACACCAATAAATTTATACATGTGAAACTGTGGGAGAACGTAAGAGGATTCAGAATAGGAGTCGAGGAGAGCAATCGTAATCACGCTCATGAATACTAACAAGACGGTGAAAGAGCAGAATAGCACATTAAGAACAAGATTCATTACGTACACACACAATCAAAGCAACTGCTTCCATTTTAGTAATAGGCTTATAGAAACGGATCGAAATTGGGTTTTCATTATGAGCATTTGTGTTTGACATTTCTGATCCTATTTCCTGCATTTACACTTCACCGTGCTTCCCCAGTTAATCTTTCCATTTAAATGTTTGTGGCTGTTTATGAATCTAGCACGTCCTCTTCTTCCCAGGAACTGCTGATATGCAGCAGAGGAGTGTTAATATATGAGCAATATGGTAAATTGAGTGAGAACCATGTAGATTAGGGCTAAGTAAAGCGTAATGTACAAAATCGTGCATCCCAAGCAAAAATAAACAAATTTAAATGAACTAAATATGAGCGGGAGAATCTCTACAGACTGAATCATTCAAGTCATTTACTTTTCAAGTTGTTGCTGTAGGGCCTCTAAGCGAAGGGAATCATTTAAGATTATGTGTAGGCTTTACCTGCTGACTGCTATAGCGCTAAATTTACTGTGTACATGTGTTTACACTTCTCTTATGTTTACTTTATGATGCAGAGTAATATCAGTTACTACAAAGAGAATATCCACCAAACTGGTAGATTAAAGTTAAGTTGCATTATTCAAAATGAGAATATTAAGCAACTTTCCTCAGCCTGCTTGACAATGTTTTTAACAAGCCATTTAGTCTAATAGTCATACACTTTTGAGAGAGGTCTTAATTTTGTGAAAAAGTTTTTTTTTTAAATCTGTAATCAAGGTGAAACTTCTTCCGATGGGATATGGGATATGTAATTTTTCTAATTCTGTATCAGCAATGTGCCTCACTATGTGTTGTTTCACAATACCAACACTCATTAGCATAAAATTCCTAGACTAAGTATCTTATTAAGATGATTGTTTGTTGTCTCCTCAGTCAGCAAACACTACTTATGCTGGGAACACATGGCAAGAAAATGCAAGCAGACCAAGCATTCACCATTCTCACAGTGCACATAAGACATATATAGGGTTGCAGAGGGCTGGAGCCTATCCCAGCAGATATTGAGTGAGAAGGAACATCCTGGACAGGTCAGCAGTCCATCGCAGGGCAAACACAAAGACGCAGACAACCGTGCATGCCCACATTCACACCTATGACCAATTTAGAATCAGCAATTAACCTCAGCATGTCTTTGGACTGTGGGAGGAAGCCGCAGCACCCTGAGAAAACCCACGCAGTCACATGGAGAACATGCAAACTCCACATATAATCCTGCTGCTGCCCCAATTTAATACAATTATTTATTAATAATAAGCCTTAAGATTTAGCGCACATGCTGGTGTGAGTGTTCTCATTACTGATATACATGCTTGCATAGGAACAGCACACTTGTTAAAGTCTCAATGAAATGAAAAATATGTTCCGTTAGCTAATTTTCTGGGTCATGTCATACATTCAACAATGATTATAAGCGAAACTAAAAATATTTCTTAAATTTCACTGCTGCTAACTAACATCCAATTAGCTGAACAATCTGGCCATGGGTTATGCCCTGCTTTAGCATCCTAAATGAATGAAGAGAACTGCAATAGGACGATGTTTTTAAAATGCCTTCATACGAATATTTAATTGTTTAGAATTAGTGCTCCCAAAGCTAGAAGTAAACGTGGCATTCCTACTATTTATAAAATGTGAACGAAACTGAAATCAGAAAAATACAATTAATAGGTACAGAAAACACAACAAAGTCTTCCCTAATTTGATGGATTTTAGCTATTTGACCTAATCTGAGGCTTAAAGTAATGTCTTGTGTAGTGACCACATGGTGGTGTATGCTCCATGGGGCGGCGAATCGCTGTGTCTGGGCTCATCAGACAGGTGTAATGATGGTTAAATGGACTATTCCTGAATATCTGTGCTGAGTTCTGGTGGTCTATAACACCCAGTGCCTCTTGAGCATGATTTGCATGGTGGGATTAAAGCCAGATAGCCTCTCTGTTTAATTGCATTACTCCAGATTACATGACCAGATTATAATACTGTGAGGCAGCCAACCCTGAACACGGCATGGTTTACATGATTATCATCAGCAGGAGCAAGCTTTATTATCTAAATGATGCAATCCCGTGTATTGTTTCTGGGTGTGGGTATTAAGCATTCAGTTATTGCATTCTCGGGCGACCCTGATCATGACATGCAGTACAATAAAGACTGAGAAAGCCCTTAAAAGGTAACAAAGCAACATGTTTCGAGCATGAAATTTAATCTATATTCAGTCTATTATTATATTCACCTATTTTTCAATTAAATGTACAATTCTTTCCACATTTAATTTATTTGCAAATGTAGTTGTTTATTTTTTCCTCTATAGCTATAAAGTTCCAGGTTCCAGCTGATGATAATGCACATACAAAACACACATTAGTCTCCTCTCTCAAAATGTCCGTGTAGATTCTTGATAATCCAGGTAATCATAATCCTAAAAATCTCACTCGAAGGCAACTGGACCTCTCTTTGTAGTTCTTGATGAAGTTTAATGTCTCATTCAAGAGGCTTCTTTTGCTTTAAGTGACTAATGGGGAGTTTTAGATGTATATTATCATCCCCAACTCACATGGCTAACAGCCTGTTAATGACCCAACACTTACATGCCTCGAGGTGTAAATAGCTGATCTGAAGACTGCATTATGATCAGGTACTTATAATGCAGTCTTGACATCTCTCCACAGAAGGTTACCCACCATTAACGTCTTGTGTCAGACCTGGCAGTTTCAGAGCCATTAGCTACGTGAGTTGGGGATGACAATATATATATCTGGGACCCCCCATTAGTCAGCTAGATCTGAAGAAGCCTCTTGAATGAGAGGTGAAACCTCTTCAAGAATCACAAAGATAAGTCCAGTTGCCTCCTATTGAAGCTCTGAGGACTCCTCTATTAAAATTCTGTCTTTTATATTTATAATTATGTATTACTAATTTATACCTCTATTTCCTAAATGTCCAATTTGTCTTACTACTTAATTTTAAAGTTCAAAAGCAAGATGAGAACTAATTCAAAACAGTCAAATTACCAGTGACCAGCTGAAGCTGCAGCAATCAAATCAAAACTGTGTGATGGTTAAAAAAAAAAAAGGTGTGTGAAGCAGCTCTGGGCCAGATGCCCACCTGGCCCAAGCCCTCAGAGCGATTGCTTCTGGCAGGGAATCAGATAGAAAGGAGAGTCATTTATATTTCTTGCACCACCCCACAAGCTGTGGAGGCAGGGAGCATTTAAATCTGGTCTAAGGTCAACAGGGAACTCAGTGGCTTTGATAACAAGTATCCTATCTTTGATTCCACAGTCTTCTCTCCTCTGCAGAAATTCTGCGTTTGATGAAGGGCTTTGCTCAAAGATTAAAATAAACAAGGCGATGTGGACAACAGTGAATAAGTGTGTTTAGGAGGCTGAGTTGACACGTGGAAAAGGTTGAGATAAGGGAAAGAGAAGGCACACCAATGTCGCTCCACATCACATTAATGTCTCCCCCCGTGCCTGCGCTGTGCACACAGTGGCTGATGTTTTCTCATGAATTATTCACGTTTCAGTTCTGTGGAGGCGACTCGAGCACCACAAGGAAGCACACCTAAGGCTGAATGCTAAATAATGGACTAATGGATCAGTTTGCGTTTTCTTTCCTCAGAATGACTCAAAACAGAATAAACTCGATTGTGGGCTCACATATCTGCTGTGAAAATCTCTCCAGGAACTTTAAGCTTCCTGTGGTTGGCAGAGAAAGTCACAGGAGGACATGTGGCTGCCTCTGCACCGACTCTCAGACTCCTGCATAAGTAAGCAAATCCTAGACACTTATCCACATCAGCCAGACACAAACAACGCCACAACAAAAGGCAGCAAAGAGTACAAACACTGTCTGTCACTCAAGAGGAGACTGACAGGGAGAGAGGCCCTTTCATATCGCTCAAACTCCCTCTGAAATTGAGGTGAACACCTTTGATCTGCAGAAAGATGCGTGTGGTGATCCGGATCAGCTTTGTGACAGTGCTCGGGGTTTCCATAGAAACATGTGCGCCCCAAACACGCCAGACTAAAACATCCTGAACCGCATCAACAGATGGCTTGTGGAAAGGCTGAGGGATGATGAAGTCTCACAATCTGGCATGCATCATTTCATCTGACGGAGGCCATATTGTCATCTTAAAATATCCACAGTGAAAGTTGGATCCACTGAATTTCTACCTCCTTCATATACAAAAATAGCTTTTGTTTCACTGCATGAGAGATTACCGCATGTGTCTGTTAATGTGATGGGGTCCGGGAAAGACGCAAAATGAATGTGTCTGCTTCGTGGCATTTGAAAAACAATCTCATCCATCATGCCCTATCAGGAAATTTAAATCTACACTGTCATTTTATCCCTGCACTCAGGTTTGCCAAATCATCAGCTGTGACAGACGTGTTTTAAAATCTCCTCTGCAGTCAGCTCCAATACGGTCATTTTTATGTGTACTCATTAATCTTTTCTGCTCCCCCGGTGTTTTTGAGTGGGCAGAAACGTGGAAACTGGTGAGAGACAAATACCATCTGAAACTGCTGTTTTGAAAAAAAAAAGAGCAAACGCCAGCTCTTTGAAGTCCGGCCCACTCCAAGCTCGCGCTGCAACACAAAGGATGTAACATTGAAATAGATGTAAAGGATTACGGGCGGACTGATTTCCATACAATAGAGTTAGGATAAAAAAATCTAAATGAGGAATGAGATGAAAGCTGCGGTTTCCTCCAACATGTTCATGCAATAATGGCGCCTTTGTGTCCAAACAGCCAATGACACTTAAAGAACAAAGACAGCCTCACATGAAGGGGATCTTATAAATGATAACCTACTTTTCCTGCAGGCATGAGACTCAAAATGGCTGAACAGAAATAACAGAAATCATGGAGCGAGCTCAGGATGGGGCTACACTTTTGCTGCAATCCCTGGACCACCTCGCCCTGTCTTTATCTGTTTCCATGTCTATTTTTCTTCCTCTGTCTCGCTTTTGTTGTGTCAATAGTTTATTAGTTCATTAGGTACCAGATCTGATCCAATCCATTTTCTCAACTGCAGCACAACCCAATCCTCACCTCCTGGATCATTAATCTAGCCTCACAATCTATATTACTTTGGACTTGGACTCATATTGCTCCTTTAATACTTCACAAGTCAATAATGAATTAAGGTAGATCTGCCAGCCTTGTAACTGAAATGACTAAACTGCTAGTTCACCGCTGCGCAGCCATCAGCAATGATTTCTGGCTCACATGAAACTTTTCAGTTACATTTCTCTTCATAGGTTTCTAAGCTTTCGTTTGAACCCACAGTCTCTGCGTAAAGATTAAGCCTCTCAGAGACTGTGGGGCTACAAAGAAGAGGAAAAAGATAAACTGTCTGTTGAAATGCACCCTGCTATGCTGAGTATGGAGAGTGCTGTATGAATTATAAATGTAAATATAAACATGCTTGGATTTCACTTGACTAGAAGTGTGGAAACTGAGGTTTAATAGTAACACATCATAAAAAGTCCAAACACAAAGTGCAGCTGCAGGGGAGGAATGTCATTAGTTTGGCCTCATAAACCAAAGTTATGGACAAATTCCAACTCTGACCTGATGATGGTGCTAAATGAAAAGTTAAAGGATGACTTTAGGTATTACAGGCCATTCTAAGGGGGACATGAATGTCCAAACCAAATTTTGGTGATTCATAAGTAGATAGTGAGTGGAGACTTATATATAAACTTCATATTTGGCAAACATTAATATCTGTACCAAATTTCAATTGTAGGTGAGACATTTCACTAAAAAAACAACATTTAAACTTATCATGGAAGGACAGAGTAAGCTCAGAATCATCACTGTCAGTAGATTTCTTCCACTGAAAACCATGACTGTCCATATAATCTCATGGAAATCCAATGACTAGTTGTTGAGATATTTCAGTTTGGATCAAAGTGATGGACTGAATGATGCTACCATCCCTACAGCAATGTTACTAACACAGCTAAAGTAAAGCGGGGACAGAGCTGAGAAAGATCTGCAGATTGTCCCATGTCCAAACTTTCAGTCAGTGCTATATTCACTCTGAGGTCATGGTGTAATAAACTCTCATGGATTTTTATCCCTCTTGCTTGAGTGCCTGGAATATGCAACTCATTTTTTTCCACTTTAAAATTGCAATAATATATTAACTCGTGGCTCTCAGATCTTGTCAAGTAAATTGCTGTAACTGTTAAACTTGCAAAACACAAGAACACACAAGAGCACAAATGTAACAGCTTTTGTAGTGAAGAGAAACTCAGGACTCCTTTTTTATTAGACTGTATATATAGTTTTGTAAGTTTAACCCTGTGATCAGTTTTCCATACCACATAAGAAATGCTGAGTCCAACTTCTAGCCTTCTATGAAATAGTTAACCTGGAAACAACAACGCATAAACAGAAACTGAACAAACAGATAATTAACATATAAATAAATGATAACCTAAGAGCTTAAGAGCTGGAGTAGCATCCTGCTCACAATGGACCAACCTGCTACTCTCTGTTAAGGTCATAGAAACCTGTATGGTGGCCGCGTCGCACTTCCTCTGATCCATATGAAAGACTGAGCTCTACCATGATACAGTAGACCCCTGCAGGTGGTGACACACCCTCAGATGTGGATAAGGAGCTGGTTCACCCAGTTCTCTCGCCGACTGCTGCCGAGGCTGATTGAGACAGACTGCAGCTGTGATTATGACTGTAACTATGGGATTACACCGGTGTCAGTGTGATTGTGGCTGTAGCCGTAGCTGGTTTTTACAGTCCTGGCTGTGACACATGAGTTCATAACGGGTGTAGTAGCAGTTGTATTTGCAATAAAGTGACATGGTTGTGCATGTTTGCCAAACTGTCAGCAATAACCATGTCGTCAGCCACAGCTTCACCTTGTACAGCCGAGGAGAGCAGCTGCAGCTGTGATCAGCCGGTGCCGCATACTGTCACTGCTCAGCCTTTTAAAATGAGTAATGAGCAATAAATGCATCATGTAACGTGTCACATCACCTCTCCTTTGTGAAGTATCTGCCAAGCGTTTCCCCCAAACTGGCAGTGTTTTATAACTGTTATTATGGATCAGTGGACATGCAAAAGTTATCGTGAGGCAATGCAAACGTAGTCCAGAATAGAAGTTCCCTCCGTGACCCATAAGGGCTCCACAAATCTCCTAAAAATGAGCTCTCACGCAAACAGCCTCTACTGTTTGTACAGAGTTTTACAGACCGACTCTCTGAGATGCTGCTCTGTTTATGGTTACTGACCCACACAGCTGCGTATTTACTCTGAACTGATCCACTGTCCCAGGTGAGAAGAAGACTGTGAAGACTTTTAATGAACAGACACTTATTTCTGTGTGTTTTTTTAGAGAGTCTGGTGAGCAGTGTCTCCTCAGACACACCATCAACAGGCCACAATTGTAGCCCCGCTGACTCCTCTACCAAAGTACCTAATGCAGTGCAATGTTCCACTACATCAATTCACAGCATCCACACCCACTGAAATGCATTTGATTAGTCACCCCAGCACAGCAATAGGGACATAAATAATTCATCTGTGCAAATGACAAATGAGGCAATCAATTCTGGGACAGCATTCAAAGAGAAACCATTCAAATCCCTTCTAAATTAATTTTCTGCCTTTTAGTAGCCGTGAACTTGAAATTTTAATGCTGAATTCATCAGACAATGTTTTTACCCCGACTTCCGCAGACAAACGAAACCATTTTGTGTCAGGAAATGTTTTCAAAAGATATGCATAATGTACAAAACGCCAGGGTTTCGTGACTGACAGTAAGCCTTGGAGAGTCATTTATTCTTCCAATTCAGTGGTACAAGTCCCCTCAGACCACTGGCAGCAATAAATACTGGACATCATAGCATCTTGGTAAGTTGCCGTGCCTGAACTGCACAGAGAATAGCAGGCACTTAAGAATGGGAGTTAAAAGAGTGAAAGAGATGGGTTGGACTAATTTCATATTCCATCTGACAGGAGAAGCACTACTCTCTATGAATGCAAACCCCTCCTGATGAACAGAGCTCATGGAACAAGACACTTGACTTCGACCTCTGAGACTCAGAGAACAAAGAAGTCTGATGCATAATTTGGCCGCAATTATTTTGTGCGTTCGCTGTAGCCTGAGTGATGATAGAGAGCCTGAAAGCCCGATTCTGCTGCTCAGACAGGTGAATTAACTACAGAGACCAGGGCTGGAGAATCAAATCTCAGTCTAATATCTAGCCCAGTTATTGAGTTGAAATCCTGCATTCTTATCTAATTAAGTTTAGCTGTCGACATTTGCAAGTAACTGAAGTCATAAATCAATAAAACTCAAAGATCTCTAATTAGGTTCTGTTTTTTAAGAGGGCAGTAACAAGAAGTATTTCAAAATAAATGACAAATTGCATAATTCATCCATGTCCTTTTCAACAGTGTGGGGCAGAAAGCATTACTTATTACCATGTAACAGAAATGTGATTAGTGTTTTTAACATCAGGTAGTGTAGAAGATTACAGTTTGAAATGTGCTTATTTAAAGACCCCCTACGGTGAAAATCATGTTTTTTAGATGCTATAATACGCATCATGGGTGAAATAAGCAGCAAACACCACGGCTTAGCATATCTACCTTGAAGCTGCAGTGTACTGAAAACACAGATTAAGACTTATAGAGTTTCAAGTGTAACAAACCTAAATAATCAAACCTGTCAAGCTGCAGGGTGGGACTTTCTGTATCATTATTCGTCTTCAAAATTGGTTTCTGGTTCAAACATGTATAGTGTAGCGTAGAGTAGTTTTACAGTGTTTAAGCAGAGTTGTAGGTGAGCTGGTGTGCTCAAGTTGCAGCCAGCAGGAATGAGTATAGAGCGAGACAGGAACAATGTAGAGTTACATTTAAGCCATTTTAAGGCAGGATCAGATTATTTTCATGCAATAAACTTCTAAATTTGTATTTTCTGATAAAAAGAGATGAGTTATTGTGGTCAAATCAATGAAATCAAATGTGGTGTGCTCTTGACTGGCTTGCTAACATACCCACAGGTAGGTTTACATTTAGTTGTATAAAAACTGTAAAGCCTCTTGAGCCAAACTGAAATATTTGGCAATATAATTACAATAACACAACTTTGGCATTACTGCTGCTAAGTAATTAGTGGAATAATGTAAGTACCTTTAAATGTGTAGCACTGGTAATGTGTGATTGATTACAGAACGATCCTGCTGGACAAAAACATGCGTTATGTGACGTCGCTGTCGGCAACTTCATTTGTCTGTTCTGTTTGAAAATTGTTTTCAATCAACGTCAAGAAACAATGCTGTGGTTAAGGTTCTATTAGGTTTACGTACAAAAACAACTGGAGGGGCAACTGCAGTCATGGTTAAAAACTAAAGACAAAAGCAACAACATGATGATGTTTATTTCATCTAACAATCCTTGGCTGATTATTATAGAAAGCCCAGTAATTAGTGTCTTGTTTCTAGTCTCTGCTGTTAACTATTTTACACCTTATTTAACTGAAGGCCAATGTTTTATCATATAAGACCAACCAGATAGCAGAAAGATGTTTCTACCTCAGGTATGGTCACATTTTACACCTGTAATCTGAATCTATCTAGAGTTTCTTAAGCTCTGACAAGCAGATGTGTAGGCTGACCAACCGAAACACTGATGCACTGTAGTTAGAAATGCAAAAGGAAATATTCTAGCATGTTTCTTTGCCATTTTTAGCTTATTACCAGAGCACCAGTTTACAAACTGTAGATTCACTCTCCCACACTGTTTACAGTCGATCGGATCGATGTTTATTTATGACCCACATTAAAATGGCATCATGTCAGTTTTTTGGATTGTTTTTGGGAACAGTTTTTTTTAATTGAAGGTCAATGTGACTAAAACTTTACCGTCACTGCAGAGTAACCATTAATTAGCAGTGGATAATATGCCACCAAAAGCATTTGTTAATTGAAACTGGCAAAGTATGGATAACACCATCTTAAATAAAAAGCCTGCCCACATAAATGTTTGGTACGCTGCTCTTAGCTACAAATAAAAAGTGCATTAAGGGATAAAAAGATTTGTTAGAAGATTGCTTAGCAGCTTAGCGTCACAAATTCATGCCAGAGCCTCATCCAACATGGAAGCCAAGTCTTACAGAGGCAATGTCCCAAATACTGCAAACCATTTCTATACAGTGTACTAATCAGTATAAAACACTGTAACAGGAAAGAATATAATACTTGTGACTCTGGAATGTCAACGAAAATAAAGTGGTTCTTCAATATTCTTAGTGCATTGCATTATAGGATTATTAGATATTCAAAAAACAAGCAGCCTCGGATGAAACAAGTGGATAACTGTAACAACGGTCAGTGTGTCAGAGTTTGGTTTTCTGACTCATTCATCCCTCTGCTTGTTCCTTGTGTCCCTCCTTCCCCCCACCAGAGGTCCTCATTGTCCCTCTCTATGTCCTATTTCCTGCCTGCCACGCCCTCCTCACCTGCTCCCAGCTCCCCAGCCATCTCACCTGTTCCCACTCTTCTAACCAGTCCCTCAGTACATATGCTGTCAGCTCACCGCCATTCATTCGCCAGATTGTGTTGTTTACCGTCATCTCCCAGCGTTTGTCTCTCAGTTTGCGCCCCGCTTTCTTTCTGAACCTGTGTCTGTATCTTGGATTCCGCCTCAGCCTGCCTCCTGCGTTTGTTTACCTGCCTGCCTTTTGTATTTTGTGGCGGCTTTAAAGTGAGTGAAGCTTGTTTTGCCTTTTCCAACCTGCCTCCAGCGCCATGCATCTGGGTCCGCTCTGAACTGAACTCTAACAGCCAGTATCCCCCTGGTGATATTTTTTTGTCCTCTTGACAGTTCAGAGCAGCAAGCCTCCATTTGACACTCCATCGAAGGAAAAAAACAGGGAACATGTAAAGGCTGTGGGTGTACCGTCTGACACAAACAAGGCCAACAGGCAGAGAAATCTGTCATGCTGACTGGCGTCTGAGCGCTTCACTTAACATTGAACTACTGGCAAACTTTTTATTTTCCCAAGTACAACTTCTTGGGGAGATAATCGGCACTCCATCCGCAGCCGAGGTTCCTACTCATCCATCACCTCCCAATGCTATATTGTAACAGGAACAAAAAAATAAAAAAACAGACTGCGGGCTAACAATCTTTCACTCCAGCTTGCATACCACTGAGCTGAGGTGAAAGCAATGGCCTTTTGCTGAATTACCTTCTCTTTAATCAATGACACTGCGTCTGAGAAAATATCTCCAGGAGAATGGCAGGGGGACTCTGTATCCATCATGCAAGCTTGCAATAGTGCTAACGGATGACACAAATGCATCACTGTGTCAAGATTCATCAGGAATTCATCAAAATGTGGAAGTAATGCAAATAAAAAGACAAATGGTTGCAAAACGATACGGATGAATTATCAGCTCATCTGGAGCAGAGCAGAGAGGAAGCGATTTTATTACTCTGGTATGTTTTTAAAAGAAAATTATGCTAACACTTTTTCTTTTTTTTTTTTGCTTTACCCTAATGACTAAAAGACTGCTTAAAGCTCTGGAAGTAACTCAAAAGAAAAAAGCAGGCGAGAGGATTAAAAGAGAAAAAACACTCCTCACTTCGACTGTAAGTTGTTCACAGCATTGCTGAGGTTGGCAAAGTTTTCACAGTGTTGGACTCGATGCGCTTTGGGCAAGGGCAGGGAGGAAAACGCTCTGGATTCAGTCCTGAGCAGATGTCACACTAGCATGTCGTGGGAGAACAGACATGCTTTATCCTCACTTAAAAGGAAAATTTGAAACGAAATAAACTAAAGCTTTCAGGTATGAAAGAGCGAGGAATAATTAATCAATACCTGCAATCTAATTTGGAGCAGATACACTCGTCTTTGAACAAACATAAAGGAATAAATGATGTTTTATTTCTTCTATGTAGTGCCAGTAATAAAACTCTGGTGTGGAACTACTAAAACTTTGTTCTATGAACATACCAACTTCATGTGAGCCTGTGATAAAATGACAAAAAAAAATATTCTGTTGCAACAAGAAACTTTGTTTTGTCAGCTGGATGGTAGACCAATTAGTAAACTACTGAGACTAGTTTGTATGTTCACATACTGGTCTAAGGAAAAAGGTGACCCATTGATCCCTGAGTGAGGGGTTCTGGTGGCTCAGTTTTGCCTTTGGCTGTCTAGTTAGAGGGAACCCTAACCCTAACCCTAACCCTACACTAACGCTAACCCTAACCCCAACCCCAACCCTTGCTTGGAGTGATCATCTGCATCATATGATGAAATACTTATATCTCCATGGGAGTGGTCTCCATCCATATTGTACAAGGAGTCACTGAATGGTTTCATGAGTATGAAAAAGATGTGAATCATATCTTATGACCTTTATAGTCAACCCAACTAAACACCAGTGGGAGGTTTGGACCGATAAGTTACACAGAGCTCTAATGGTGTTTCATCCCTTCAGGAGAGTCAAGAGACTTGAAAAATCAACGCCAAGATGCATCAAAGCTGTTCCGGCAGCATATGGTGACCCAATACCTTTCTATATTAGCTTTTCCTCTAGTTTGTCACCTGTCTTTATGTCAACTCCTTAAGCAAATTTATATTTTACTTGCAGATTTAAAATTGGGTGTTATTGGCAAATGCATGGCTTAGTTCTGCAATCAGTTGCATTCAAAAACCAATTCCTATTGATTGTTTACATGAAATTTAATTAAATCATTTCAGTTTTATTTATAGAGTGCCAATTCATGAAATAGGTCATCTCAGAGCACTTCATATAGTAAGTTTAAGACCTTACACATTTTAAACACAGAAACCCAAAAACTCCAAGGCTTCCTTTTGAGCAAGCACTTGGCAACAGTGGGAAGGAACAAAAAAACCTCACACAAACCCAGTCTCAGGGAGGGCCGCTATCTGCCTCGACTGTAATGTTACTAGGGTTGAGTTAAATAGAAAAGGTAAAACTACCAATGCAAGCATCTAATCAGGTTTGGGTTGGTGTAGGAGGATACTTTTCAATAGTCACAGGAAAAGAGACCCTGTTTCTTATATATATTGTACAAACTATGATAATTTAAGAGAGTTATATTTCAGTTAAATGGCTCAACGAACCCTGAAATTATTGTGATATGCAGATAATGGAAAATGAGAATGATTGCTTAATTTCTATGTGTTTAAGTTTGCTATTATTTAGTCTCTTTCCCTCTGTATTAGACTAAATGTGTGATTTCTGGATTTAGATGTGTACGCTGCACTGATTCTGGTTTATATAGGTAAGCAAGACACAATGATAAAGACTGAAAAGTAATTCACAACCTTAAACTTGTCGAAGTCATACACTATAAGTCTGAGGGAGTTATAATTGAGCAAAATTCCACTTGTATTAATCAGTGACTTATCCCACTGTGTGCATGATAAACTCATTGTCATCTATCTGTAATTATCCATCCGAGCTGCGTTATCTCCCTCTGGGCTCAACATTATTTGTAGTTTCTCTCTGAGACGGATTTTGATTAGAGGAACAAGCATCCGCTGAGTGACCTTGTTGAGGGGAAGGCGGTTTACCTGAGCGTCCATGAGCAGGTGTCTCATCAGGGTCATGGACTTCCTCAAGGTATCCCTCTCTCCCGGCATGAAGGCCTCGTCCTCGTCCGTCAGGCTGCAAGGTCGGGTCACCATGAACTGAGCAATCTGGTCGTTCAGGCTGTTCAGAGACTGGACGGCTGCAAAAGAGGGAAAGAGAGAGCTGTGGCGGTGAAATGTCAAACAACATGAAAACACAGGAACAGATCTATGTTTCCTTCTGCTCTCATGTGGGTCAAGGAGCTCCATAGTGTCTTGTAAAGCATTTTTCCCCTCTCTCACTGGTGGCATTTTCTGAGTCAGACATGTGGGATCTGAGACACTTCATGGCTACAGCTCCACTGTTCTCCTCTTCAGAATAATCCCTCTTTTGGACAAGAGGGGCATCATTAGGCTAAATCCATTACTAAGACACAGAAACTCACATTCAACCCATTATATAATCCATTGTGTAATGGACGCAGTGCCAGTAATAATGTCTACTCTTTATTGCACTCAAACTATATCAACACAATGCAGAGCTAAGAAGAGATTGCTCAGGGGTCTGCATAAAGCTGTCTGGTCAGAGCTCGTGGGCGGTAATGCAGAAATGTCTGATCAATACTGACAAGTTTTGCTGAAATATACAAATTTTCAAAGCAAGCCAGTGGAGTGATACAAGAGCATTTTCTCAGTGGAAAACAACATAAAGGAAAACATTTGCTGAGCTGTCTGCAGAGAGAAGCACATTAGAAAAAATCAAGTGAGGACATTTTAAAGTTACACTCTTTTAGTTTGAAAAAATATCGCTTTTTCTCTTTCCCAGAGAGTTGTTTGCTGCACTTAATGGATGGAGAGGAACATAAAGAGGAACAAGACTGTTGTTGTGTCCAAAAAAAAGCAAAGGCCACAAATAGTAAACATAGAATGATGGAAAAACAGAACACACACAGAAAACACAGCAAATCCTTACAATTTATGATCTGTTGATAGGAACTATTGATAACTAAAGTTGCTGTTGCTGAAGGGATTCACTAATCACCATAATGACCACAAAAAAGTGCAGCAATTTTGACAATAAATGAATCTTGTCAAGGTAAAATGCACATGTTCCAGCTCCTAAAATAACAATCATTGTTGGGCTTCTTTACTTTTCTAAGATGACAAACAACTACCTTTGGCTTTTGAGTGTTGGTTCAACAAAACAAATGATTTAAACAAGTGGAGCTTCAAGAAACAATGATTTTTATCAACCAGACAATCAGCAGATTAAATGACTATGGAAATTATAGCTACTTTGCAGCCCTTATTGTAATTTCCTGTCAGTGAACCAGCAGATTAACAAACTAATAAGCTTTTAAAATGTGCTTGTTTTTTTTCAGAGCACACACAGACATCTGAACCCTGTCAGGATATTTGCTCTGAGTCAAGCATCACTTTCTCTCTCTCACACTGACACCACCGTTCGGGCTAAGAGGTCAATTTAGGCAAGAGTGACAGAGCGACTGAGGCAACGTGTGACTCACTGATGACAGTCAAGGTCGGCTTTTCAACGGGACGATCATAGATTTACAGCCACACCTTCCGGCCTTCTCTTGAACCGCAGAACCACAGCAAAGAGAGTCATGTTTACGAGCACGCGGCAGCCCCGCAGGCAAAGCGGCGTACATCAAATCAGAGCAGGCCGGGTGGGTGTGGAGGGGAAATAAAATGTTTACGACGCAGGTTGATGACTGGATTCTAATTTCACATTCAACATTTACAAGGTGTGGGCTACCTCTCGGCCCAAAAGATGGTCAGAAATGCGTCGGGTAATGGCTCTGCTGCCGCCGAAAATGACATGCTGTCAAACCGGGAGAGCAGACACACCCTCCTCTCCTCTCTGCTCCATTTCAATTTTTATTCAGCACATTCTGTGACACGCTGCGATACATGATGGAGGAGGCAGGCGGCTTTCTATACAGGCAACTTTGACTACCCTGAATGTGTCAGCACACCATATCACAATCAGAATGCCACAGTCTTTCGACCTAAAGCACAACGCATCAGATGGAAACGACAGAAACAAAACAAAATATGTTGAAGTTTGAATCTGCAGAACCATTTGTAATAATTGATTGCCTCTCACTCGTGAAATTACAAAACTGCTCCGGTCTCCAGGCTGCTGACATCCCTGATCAATGTTTGATGGCGGTTCAGCTCTGAGGTGTACATCTGCAAGTCTCCTACACTTCCACATTTAATATTCTTATTGGAGCAAACCAGACAAGGCAGCAGCGTTTGAGTGAACGCCCAGGTCCTCTGCAGAGAATATGCAAGTGAGGAAAAGTCAAACCCTGTTTTCACATCACTGGTCTCATTCAGAAGCACATGAAAGCATTTGACATGGCCTGCTGAAGATGACCATTTGTGAATTAAATGTTGTTTTTTTTGTCAGGAGAGGACAAATCATGGTTTCCACTAACTTTCTAAGGTCCAGATATTTGTGTTTGTTGGAAAGCTTTACACCTGTGCTAGCGTCCCTGCATTGGCTACCTGTTAAATACAGATTTGATTTTAAGTTTCTTTTATGTCTTTATAAAGTCATGCATGGGTCAACCAAGGCCTTTCACATCCTCAGAGCAGCTGCTTTTAACTGTTCCACCATCGAGCTGCTGGGTCAGAGAGACTGTGCCTTTGCTTTGGAACAACCTTCTTCATTCAATCAAATGTTCCTCTTCCATTGACGCTTTTAACAAAACTCTCAAGGCGTACGTGTTTTAAATGGCCTTTGGTTGCTCTTAGTGGCCTCCATATTTTAGTTTTTCTTTTTTCTTTTTTAGTTTAGAATTTGATTGTATAGGGTGTTTTCCTGTTTTCTCTTGCTTAATATATAAAATACTAAAATACTATTTTGTTTTCCTGTTTTCTGTCTTGCTTTTTTGCACATATGTTTGTTGCTGCACGGTCCTATAACATCTACAGAGCTTTAGTCAAATGAACTTGATTTGATTTGCATCTTTCAAACTGTCCTGACAGATATTTCCCCCTTTTCAGCACAAACTCAAAATAAATAAGATTTTCATTTTGTCAAAACTCATTGTTGTTGTTCAAGAAACTCAAATGAAACCTCAGAAAAGAGGCCTTACTAAGATCTTCTTTAACTGGAAAAAAAAAATATATGAGTCGATTTGCTCTGCAGAGGGAAATAACTGAATATTTTGATGCATACATGAGTTTCATAATGTTGTTTAACCCTTACCTTCCATCTTTCTTTACCGATCAAAACTAGTCTACGGCATAGTTTATTGATTACTTTGATCAACAACAAAACAAAGTTTGGAGCTGCAAAGAAAATATTGCTTACTCAAAGTTGTAGAACATTTCAAAGTTATAAGGCTATTGTGTTACTATTGCTTTACACAAATACTTAATAATAATAATAATAATCTAACCTTTAATGATCCCCTTGGGGAAATTCCTTCTCTGCATTTGACCCATCCTGTTCAAAGTTAACCTTAACTATACATACTAGGAGCAGTGGGCTGCCGCGGTGCAGCGCCTGGGGAGCAGTCAGGGGTTAAGGGCCTTGCTCAAGGGCCCACAGTGGTGGTGACTGGGACAAGCGGTTGCTCTCACTTTCCCACCTCAACTTGCCAGTCCGGGAGCTCGAACCGGCAACCCACCGGTTACAAGTTCGCTTCACAAAACCACTAGACCACCACTGTCCCATAACAAATAGAATAAATATCAGACTATACTACAGATTTTTTAAATGTAAAGTGATGGCATCCTAATTTGTTTTTGTGCCTGTTTCAGTCTATGTATGCCACTGTAAAACACCCAAATTATTAATAATTAAAAAAAATTTTAAATGTCTACAAACATTTAGATATTTTGTGAAAGCCCACATCATCACTTTTCTAGTCTCTTTTTGATATGTAAATAAAATTAGGTTTCTATTGATTTTTTTAAAAAGCTTAAAATGCCCCCAACAGTGTCTTTCATTTATTCTCAACAACCTTTTATAGTTTAACGCTTTATTCTGGAGCATGTTTTTTGAAAGTGCGCTCATACAAGAGTGGGTTCTGTATTTTGAATGTAAAAAATAATATACACAATCATGCAAATCAGAGGGATATTGTATTTTTTTGTGAAGCTCACTCCCACACACAGGTGGCCCAGAGCTGCTGGTGACTGTGAGATGTGGACAGCTCATTACAATCTTTGTAGCCACCCACAGGAGCAAAACAACATCAACAATGAACTCTAATGAGGCATGTTGGTGTTTTGTCAGCCGGTACAGTCTTTGTGAAAGGACGATATAATATGCATCGAAAAAAAGGAAAAAACAGCTCACTCATAAAACGCTGTCCCTGCTGTGGGAAAAAATACCCGCTCTACTTTCTGTACAGGTTTGTTGTTAATTTGTGAAATCACACAAAATACGAGCAGGGGAGTTTTTAGAATGCAGATGTCTGAAATACAGTCAAACATATTCAAATGAGCTGTCCCACCAGGAAGTGTGATGAGGGGAAATATGAAATTATACTCTTTTGCTAGTGCTTGCTTTGGAGACCAGTGGTTACAGAAGGCTGCCAGCCAGCCTCTGCCAAGGCAATTTGAGGAGGCTCCAAAAACGTCACATTTTGATCCCAAAAGGCCCCGAATCAGATGAAAGGATGGGTGAGTCTGTAAGAATCCAAGGCAATCCCGAGAGAGGAGACAGAGCGAGAGAGCTCGGCAACATTTCAATTACACCAGTGCCAGATAAATACACAACACAATGCTGTGGAGGCACAAAAGCCTGCATTGAACCTAAACCAGGGGGCATCTCCCGCACCCAGGATGAGAGCTAGTAAAACATTCAGGTTGAAGCTTCGCAAAAAACATGCCACTGCAAAGTTAACTGCAGGTTTGTTCAAATGCGGGGATTTGGACAGATCAATTATAGCTACGAGAAGTTTGCTTTGCATAGAAATAACTGAACCTCGCTCTGTATCTGACGGCATCAACACAGGCCTGTAATTTTCTTGTTTGGCTCTTTGTGTTCACTGTCCACGGGAGGATCCAATTCACCCGCTGATTGTACGACGTAATACCCCCGAGAAATTGGACGATTTTTTCTCTCCAAGGAATACAACTCAGAATGTCAGGAGAGCGTGTCTCTGAAATGTAGAATGAATCACATGGCTGTGCAGATCGATCAGAAGAAAGATAAAAATGGCCAAAAACCTAAGTAAGATTCAGCCCCATAAGTGTATTTAGGTATTTGGATGGAGATTTTTTAAGTTCTGTGCTTCAGAAAATTCAATTTGAAATCAAATAATAAATATTATTTTTAATGCCCAAGTCTCAGCTGTAATTTGAGCGAGTTTACATCATTATAAAACTGTATGGGAGATATCATATTTCGGGATAAAAAGCAATTAGACAGAAACACATGAAGTCATCTTGAATCTTCTCTCAGGTTTCACTGCAGCCTCCCTCAGCTCTGGTTTGTTGTTGAGTCTCTCTGCTTTTAGCGGAAAGCAGCACAATCAGACCGAGACTCTTCACGTTGAAAAGATCTTTGGTCGTATGTTTAGAAAAGCTGTTCTGCTGAAAGCTGTCCAATAGGTTGATGCATCTGACCACACACAATGCCCCTGTTCACCTCTGCATTCGTACGGTTTCAGCATTGAAATCACAACACGAGCATGTTTGACAGATGGGATGTTTCGGGTCATTGGCTTTATCCTTTTTTTCTCTACACTTTCATCCTTCCACCATTTTGATAGAGGTTGATTTTTGTTTGATTAGTCCGTTGAACTTTGGTTTGTTTTTGTGTGTTTTTAAGAACCAGTCACTTCCTGTTTTTGAGGCTTACCAGGGGTTTGCATGTTGTGGTGAATCTGTTGGTTGACAAGAAATCATGTACATCTACATCCTGAAGAGCATGCTGGGCTTGTTTTGAAGTCATAAGAGATTTTTTCTTTATTGTGCATTTGACTGACAAAATAATTGATTTGCAGGTTTGTGCTCCTTGATCACTTTTCTAATTCCTGGGCACACCTGCTTCTTTTTTTTTTTTGGATTAAAACTGTTATATACAGTGGAAACCAGAAGTTTACATACACTGCATAAAAAGACACATTACCATTTTTTTCTCACTGTCTGACAATAAATCAGACTAAACCTTTCCTGTTTTAGATCAGTTAGGATTACCAAAATTATTTCTATTTGCTAAATGCCAAAATAATGAGAGAGAGAATTCTTTAGAGAATTTTTAATGTTTTTTTTCAAGGTCAAAAGTTTACATACATGTCCTTAGTATTTGGCAACATTGCCTTTAAACTGTATGACATGGTTCAAACGTTTTGGGTATCCTTCCTCAAGCTTCTCACTGTAGTTTGCAGGAATTCTGGCCCATTCCTCCTGACAGAAATGGTGGAACTGAGTCAGATTTGTA
>OMNN01023774.1:0-10606 GCA_900302755.1 Chromis chromis
ACCAACAGGCCTGGCATGTGTTTTACATCGTTTTCAGGCGTATCAAGTGAATTCGTGTGGACGGACACATTTACTGAAACAGCTCCGTCTTTATGAAGAACGTTTTTGAAACTATAAACATTTTGGCTTCGTGCGGATGGGGCCTAAGTCACAACTTTTAACTTTAAAAAGGAGACAGGTGGAACAAAGAAGTTAGACTGTTGTACAAATCTTGCGTCTGAAACTGACAATTTAACAACCTCTAGTAGCCGACACAATTCAACATTCCTCTATTTAAAGCTAATGAGGGGAAACGTCTGGCCACAGTGTATAAAATTATCTCGGGTCACATTCTTGACAAGTTCAGATACACCACAGTTGATGCTTCACATGAAGCAACAGTGCCATGCACCGTTTAAAATCTGTAATCTTTTCAACAAACTCCCTTTCCAAACTCCTTCAAACTAAATGGGCCAAGGTCAGTCTCGGCGCACACACACATTCATGCGCAAACCCCTGGTAGCTCTACTTTCTATGTCACCCAAAAAACTATCAATCATTTCTAATGAAGGCGGTTGAAAGGTGCGGCGTGTTGCAGGAATTCCCCTGAAATGCAGGCCAGCGCTGCCAAGCACACCCCTCACTCCTACACTCGCTCCTCTTCCTCCCTTCACCCCTGCTGGACTATAACGCTTCCCTCTCGGCCTCGCTCGCCTCCTTCCCCTCCCTCACTTTGAGCCTCTCGGACTTTTTGTTGTAAGTAAGTAAGTGAGCACGAAAAGAAGAGTGTGTGCACGCAGCTGTGTGTGTAAATATGTGTGTGTTTAGGTTGGCTTGTCTCTTTGATGCTGTGCGGTGCCGGGAGGGCTACTCGTTTATAACGGCCACTGGACTATGAAGCCTATTTCCTCCACAATAAGCTCCTATAAATCAGAAAGCTTCTCCTCTACTATGTGCTTATCTGATTTCTTCCCCTCCCTCCCACACACACACACACACACCCCGACACACACATAATATCAAAACCACAAAAGGAATCTGCATATGACACAGGGGCTAACATGCATGAAGGGCACAGCTTTTGATTGGCAGATGTGTATGAAGGCACACTCAGGAATTTTCTTTGACATGCTTGTGTGCATCATTCAGAGATGTTACAGATAAAAGCCCGTGAATACAGACGTACAAAAACAGCACTTCTATAAAACCTGATGTATATACAAAGGGGTGTATTAGAGCGGTGCGTTTCCTATTCAATTTCCGTACGTGGTTGTTGTTAAACAAAAGGTGTGTATATGTGAAGGTCGGGCCTATATGCGAGGTTTGGACACGTGTTGCCGACAGCTGCAGGACAGTGTTTGCCTCGTTGTAAAGTCGAGCACACGGCTTATGAGAAGGATCTGTTTTATTGGCTGTAATCAGAATTCTACAGCACATGAAGGGGATGTCCAAAATAAATAATCTTGTTTGGGCGTTGTCTGTTTTAATAGCCAAATGTTTATTTATACGCTAAGAGTAAAAGCAAAAGACGGCACATGTTGGTGTATATATACTGGATGGTGACCATGTGTTGTGTTTCTTCGTTGATTTTGTACATTTGTTATCATTATTTTTACTATATGACATGATAATTCTTGCCATAATTTGGGGAACATCTCATTTCTTTGAGTATATTACATACTATATTTGTTTATATTATATTTATTTTTATTTCAGCTTTTAGACTGAAACAATTAGTTGAGTAATTGATGTAAAATTAACCTAAATAATCAAAAATACTCCATCTTCACTGGTTCCAGCATTTTAAAGGACATGACGCTTTTCTTTGTGTTCTTAAAATGAATATCTTGAGATATTCCGTTTAAATAAGACCACCTTAACCATCTTAACTTCTGACATTTAATAGGCTCACTGAATAATCAGCTAATTAAAGAGATTATCAGCATAATAAGCGTCTGTAAAAAATAATTATTCCGACCTTAGCTAGTTTAATGAAACCTGGTTTATTATTAGTGCTGCAACTAACAATTATTTTTATTGCAGATTAATCTGTTGATTATTTTCTAATTTAATTGGTTAATTGCTGGGTCTACAAAATGTCAGACAATTGTGAGAAATGCAGATTAGTGTCCTCAAATGTCTTGTTTGGGTCCCAAACCAAAGATATTCAGTTTACTGTCATAGGGGAGTAAAGAAACCAGAGAAATAATAACATTTAAGAAGTTTGTCTTTTTTTCACATAATTTTTTTTTTTTAAATAGTTGGTGATTCATTTAATATTTGACAACAAATTAATCAAATGATAAGTCAATGCAGGTCTATTGCTTGGTACTCTGGTTGTATATTGACAATCTATTATTCTATTTTTTCATTTCAATGACTTTTCGAACAAAAGCCTTTCTCCTCTTCAGTTTTGTCAAAGGTCAGGATTTTGTCTGTTGAGTTTTTTGAGTTTTGGTCTGACAAAGAGAGACATCTGACAGCATCACCTTAGACTTTGAAAGCTGGCTTTTTTCACAATTGATGACATTTCAGGTTAGACAGAATAATTGTTTAGTACAACCTTACATTTATTTTTAATTTCCTTTGGAAGTTTGGTTGTCTACTAATCGGTCAACTTGGCATCACAGTCAAACTTTGTTTTAGAAGTTTGGTAAGAAGAGGTATTAAAATCAGAATATCTGTTATGCTATCAATAATAACCACATACAGATACATACAAATGATGGTTTTTCAATGTTTTTGAACCGCACATCTGTTCTGGGAACCACAGACACACAGACATATACTCAAAGGACCAAGTCATCTTCCTAGCCATAACAACATATGCACTGGCCTGGCGGCCAGCATCTTGAAATAGGAGCCATGGGCATCTTTCCCTGCACACAGAGTCTGCTTCGGCTTTTTGAGCCGCAGTGCCAAACCTTCATCTGATTCACTGTAACACAAGCTTCACAGTGAACCGTCGTCCAGATCAGAGTTCCTCCACTGCTGAAAAATGGGCCCCTCTTCCTAGAAACGTCAAGATACCCTCATTCAGAGCTGATACATCACAATGGAAACATTTGAAAAGCAGATGGTGTTAAATTACAACATATAATGGGACAAAGTTATCTCCTGCATGGAGAAATCTTTACGATGATCTAATAACCATCATGTGTCTAGATTTGGAGGAACTTGATCATAATGAAAAGCCAGGAATGGACTGTCAGACATGACTGGAGAAGGATTTCAGGATAAAATCTCCCTTTAACTTTGTAATGAAGACCACACACTGGGGTATTAACCTGAGGTAGCATCATCACACTCAAACTGATGTTTACCTCAGTTATAAAACATTATATTTAGTCACGGTTTTAAATGTGCAGTATCACCCTGTTGTAATCTTGCACTGACATGCTGCATTACATGACACATTTATAGAGAATGTCATGGTTTACATTGCCATGACCATGATAAAGCTGTTGACTGATGAAAAACATCTTAACACTCACTACAAATACTGGGAGGGAAAAATTCAGCCGTTGATTCAAAGCCCAAACCCTCACAGAAGAAGAGTGCATACAAGATAAAATGGTAGTTCTGTTGCCTACAGGGGCACACTTGTTGAGTCCAACAAATACAATGGTTCCAAGATTTTAATCTTTTCTTTCTTCTTGAATGTTAAGGGGTTAATGTGATTAAAACTACAAAATCTCAAAGAATAAAGTGACTTCTTGGTGTCTTCTCTGCTTTAGAAATTAATAGAAGACAGTGAATCCTCAGAAGGTTGCTCTGATGTGAAGCCGCTAGAATTAACTTTCATTGGTGAAGTGAGGGCAATGAAGACATCATTATGAGTGACTGCTGACTTTCAAACCTCTCAAGATCAAAGACGGAAACAGGACCGTGTTCAAGAAATTGCTTTGCGCGATTAATATCAATCAAACCGAAAGAACACTGGCTGTTCTGCAGACATTACGAAATACAAGGCACTGGTAGGTTTTCCTTAATAAACTCTCCGGGGACAGAGTAAAGTGTTTTTTGTGTTTCTGGAAGGGAATGTGAAATATTTAATATGTTAAGAGTCTTTTCCCATCCTTTTTCCTGAACAGTCCACCTGTGTTGAAAGTCCTACACACACACTCTGGTACAGACAGTATGGAGATTTGCTTTTCAAATGTACAGAGATGGCCGTGTGTAGATTAGAGGAGATGATGAACTCATTAAGACTCAACAATATTATTGCTGAGAGCCACACCGTGTCTAATCATTGGCATTCGCTAGCAGCTAATTAGTTGATTACGCATTAGCATGTTTTAGTTGCCCGGCTCTCTCTCTCTATCTCTATCTACACTCCTAACACACACACACTAATACTGACTCACAAAGTCACACTTAGAGAGCAGTAAACAGACACTTTTACACATGACAGTAGGTGCAGTTGGAAACAGACCCACTCTGTCTGATAGTTCCCTTTTTTTTTCTCAAAAGAACAAGCACACAATCAAACACACTTTTCTTATAGTTAAAGCCCTTTGGTAAGAGAAAAACAGGGCGTGGCGTACATTAGCTGGGCATGGAGCCAAAGACCCTCTGTGAGTCTCTGTGTGTTACTTCCTCATGTGTCTGCAGACAGACAGTCACAGCTGTACAGCAGACTTATTTGCAGATCAACAGAGCAGGTTTTTTATCTGCTCATCTATGTATGTTTAGCTTCGCCTTTGTCCTTTTCTGTCTGCAATGCATTAACCGCAGATGTTTCATGCAGTCAAGGTGCAAATAAGTTAATACTGACCTGCTGAAGCACACCTATACAATTCTTACAGCGTACAATTCATTACAGGTATACAATGTGTGCGTTTCTGTCTTGGAAAACAGCAGATCTTTATCACAGAAAGCACTGGCAAAAAAACAACCTCCCTCCTCGGTGTTGTTCTTTAGCCTAGTTTACTTGAATCAAATAAGCATTTACACAACACACCACTGGGAGAACCCATGTACACATGTGCGCACACACAGACAAAGATGGGGCTCACACCCATGCACACGCAAAAGCGGAAATTAGATCATACAAGTAAACACATACATATACACAGGGGAGAAACAATTATTTCCACTTAGATATAACAGCTTGACAAGTCTACAGATAAATGTGGTTTAAAAACACCCTTAGGCCTTTCTTTTTTTCATTTTGACGGCTTGAAATGTAATGATTTGAACATTATCTGGACCAAAAAGTCTGTATTTCAGTTGCACTGACATACTCAACAAGTCAGTGGGGCCTTTTAAACTACTTATTAAAATATCTGAAGGACATTCATCTGCCACTCATTGTTGATTTATGAAACAAGAACCTTTTATATTGGTTATAGTTTTGTCATGAATGCCACAATTGCTAAGCAGCAGTTTCAGTTTATGCCTTTGTTTGTGCCTCCCATATATACGCAGCACATCCAATTTCTTAGAAATCTTCAGACGCTACCAACCATCTGAAAGAAAAAATATCGTGTACTGCACAACACAAAAAAAAACTTAAAAACAAAACAAAAACAACCATTTTAAATAATTTCTACCTGCTAGAAGTGCAGCACAAGAAATATGAGTGCTTTATTTGGTGCAAAAATAATAGAAAATAGCATCAATATACCTAAATCCATCCATTATCTATACACCGCTTAATCCTCTGCAGGGCGAAGGCAGAGGACACCCTGGACAGGTCACCAGTCTACCACAGAGCTACACATAGAGACAGACAACCAAGCACACTCTCATTCTCACCTATGGACAATTTAGAATCATCAATTTCAATATACCTAAATATAAATCATAATTAAATGTTTCCATTTTGCTTCACGTTGTATAAATTGAGCAGAGACACTCTTGCAGATGGTTAGAGGAGTCATTGAGGATTATGGAAATACCTTCAGAACAGCATCAAATGTAATAGGGCCTTTGGAGTTTTTCAAGCATTGCTGGCCATTTGTAATCAGAGATATGGACGGGTATCTCAGAAGTATGGCAACACATTATAGACACAAACTGGGGATAAGCTTTCTCTGTTGAATAAATTGACTTCATGCTTGACAAATTAACTAAGCCCCATAAAATTTGTCAATATTCCTTGTCGGTTTCTACTTCTCCTTTCACTTTTCTCATAAAATGGAGAATATGAAAAGAGTCATGCAGAACTGTTTTGTTTATGACCCTGTGTCAAACAATTTTGTGTGAAAAGATTACCGCTGAACTCGAATATAAACATGTCACGACAAAGGGGAGCCAGACTGTGCATTATTGGCTCAGATGCAGGGATGGTTAAGTGTAGGAAAGAAGACTGTTTTCAGGTAGTGTGTGCACGTGTTTGTGGGGGGGAAAGTGCTGCAGGGTAGAGAGCTAAGCCTTCAGAGAGTAAATGTGTGTACGTGTGTGTCAGGTTGATGTATATAAGTCCTGATTTGCTCTCATTTCACATCCACAAAGACAGTTAACCCCTTGAGCGACAGAAATGAGAGGAAATGATCATTCGCTCTCTTGGCTGCACTTTACCTTTTAATACGCCTTTTGATTGACACACATGCACACTTCAGAAGTGTGTCCTAGATTTGCACTATAGGTTGAGGTCCCTACATACAGCCAAGCCTTCGGGATGAGACTAAACACACACATACACTCATTTGGTGGTTTTGCCCCAGATTTGTGCTATAGGTTAGAGAGGTTCCACTTATGTACCAGCCTCTGGGCCAAACATACAAACAACTAACAGGAGAACAGCAGGTGCAGACATACTTGGTAAATAAGAGATATTTTTCTGCCTGCAGCATGCAGACTATGTTTTTTCTCTGTTTTATATTTAATTACACATTCATTCACTCATCGATCTTAAACTTTTCTTCCCCTCGCAACACGGAGGCCAGTTTCCCCTGTGTCCCCACCAAGCGGTGCCTTGTATTTACAATATTGATTTATATGTGTGACCATGGCTTTATGTTTTAATGGCTGCAGTCACACTGAAAAATTTTACATTTTTAACTGTAATTGTTTTGAAAAATTTTCTTTTATTTGACTGATTTTCCCTGTTTTCTTAAATACAGACAATAACTAATAGAATCACAGAAGTTATTCATGTTTACCAGTAAAAACCCGGACAAAACTGTGAATAATGTCCACATGTAAAATCTGGATTTGTTCTTTTATGCTTGACCCAAAAATTATACTATTTCTACTGTATTTTAATCTTCAAAAGAATCATTATTGCCGTGATTTGTGTATATATGTGTGTGTGCGTGAAGATTTTCTGTAATCTAGTAAAAACACAGAAAATAAGTATTAATTTACATGTTAACCATTAAATAACAGGCCATACCATCATATCACACTATTTTACTGTATTCAAATCAGCTAAAAGTATTATTATTTTTGATTTTTTTTTTTTACATATTTTTTTCTTTACAGTGCATGATACCTGTTTTCAGTTAAGATACAAGCCCTCTTGTTTTTCCACTGTTTTGTTTTGATTTATTTATTTTTGCATTCACTTGAGTATGCATGCACTGAAGTAATCCCTGGTGGCAGTCACAGTGCTATCATTGCATCTCAGCATGGTTTCCTCATAACTGAATCTACACTTGAATCAAATAAGCACCTTGACAAACTTGTTGCTGTGAAACATGAACAACAAATGCAGTCTTGTCTCTTCTTCTTTTCTTCTAAGGCACCACACAAATACACTGCCAAGGCTGTGATTTGGCTCCGTTTGCAACATGAACTTGTGCACCCAGAAATCATGGCAATCTGCTGTCAGTAAACTGCACACAGACATTATCTGGATTATCGATGATTCCTAAGCTATCATTGTACCGTATGCCATACCATCTCCTGCACATTAAGCACAAGAAGAAGAAAAAACCAGCTTAAAACCAGCCACCAGGTTTGTGATGCTGACCAGGTAATCAGTAACATCCCCAGCTGCAAGTCATTTTCTCTCTCACCTCATATTCTTACTGCCTCTATTTTAACCGGTACAATGAAAGAAAGAAAAATAAATATATATATATATATATACTTTACAAAAAGAAAAACCACCAAACGGGAACAAAAAGACAGAATAAATTTACAGTAAACAATGTCGCAAGTAAAAATATACACAAAACCCTTGAGGCAGTGTTCGAAAAATAGATTTTCATATTTCTAATGATACGGGGATAACAGTGGGTCTAATAGGTGTAATGATGGAAACACATTTAAAATGCAAAGCGTGATGATGAGGGAGATGGAAGAGGAAAGAAGAATAGGAGGTGGGAGCAGGGATAACCCAACCTGACACACACACACACACACACACACACTAACACACGATACACAGTGATGGGCTTCCCCTGAATTGATGTTGCTGTATGCCCTAATGAGCAGAGGGAATACACAGGATCTCACAGCTCCAAGCTACTCATTTGGCCTTATGTGTGTCTGCAAGTGACAATGTGTGTGTATGTGTGAGTGAGTAAATGTGTCACTTTCTATGAAATGTTTACGTTCCCGCTCGCATGTGCGCACGTGCTTTAACGCACGTCGCCAGAGCGAACGTATATGAATGTGGGTGAGAGTCAGAGCGGGAGAGTCTTCTGTGAACAAAGGCAGCAGCTACAAGAGTCATGACGACCTTCTGAGCGGCTCCGGCTGGTAAATATTCCCTGCTAGCTCTTCACTCTTCATCCTTTTTCTTTCTTTCTGTCTGGTGCTCTCTAAACCCCCTCCTCTCTTTCACCTGCCTTTCTCCATCTCCCACCTATATGCCTCTCTCCTCATGGATCAACGCTGTCATCCATCCATTTGATGCAGCCTTGGAGTAAACAAAGGGATGAAGGTAGAGGAATGAAGCATCTTAACTCTGTGTCAGAAATGGAGTAAATGAAGAGATGCAGAGATGGAGTGAGGAAAGCAAACATCAGAGGATGTCTGTTTATCTCAGTAACTCCTTATTGCAGCTGTTGTATAGGCGTGATTTATTTGTGTTAACATCAACAGAGTCCTGGCAACTTATTAGCTCAGTCACTGAATCACTTGACATGCATGGTTCAAGAGAAGCTCCAACACCAAAACTTTACTTGTGGTATATGCTGCAAAACTAAAATGTTTTAATTGTAGCTTGGGTGATGTTTAGAAAACGCACCTATTGTGTCACAACAGGGACAATAACAGCTATGACACATGTAAATTTGCATAATTACTATAAACAAGTAGATTACCAAAAAGACAGGTGGCCTCTAAAATATCCGCATGCAGATTTTAATGCACAAAATAATTTTTGAGCTACAAAAATGCAGTTTGTACAAACACAGGTGGTCAAAGCAGGTTAGCGGAGCAGCAGCAGCAACTTCAGTTGTAAATCTGAATCTACACAGGATGCACAGTACCGAGTGTAGGTCACCCACATTTTGGTATCGCTCAGAGCCCCATGCACAATCTCTGTAGTTGCAAGACAGTAATAACACTGTTAGCTCAAATGGAAGCAGTTACAAACACTCGACCTGTTTGCTAGTCATTTGTTTAATCAAAATAATTATATGCAGGCTTATGAAATGACACTACCTTAATCCCATTTCCTTCTTTACCCGTTCTTCCTTCAAGCACTGAGGGAATCCTCTCCTCCGGCTACCTTTCACCTCAATGTCTACGTGGCCGTGTGTCCGTTACAGTGTTTAGTGACGAGAGCGGCGGTGATAATAGGGGTCGTAAGAGCAGCACGAGTTAGCCCCCGAGTCTTCCTTTCTCTCCACCTGCCCTCATGACACACACACACACACATACACAACCTGCCAATAAGTGCCATAAACCACAGACATAAACACACACAAGCACCCTTTTATCACTGCTGAGCTTGATTATAAACACCTTGGCTGTAACCGCAGCGGCAGACAGACACACGCCCACACTTCCATACACACCTCCATCCCTTCAGCTCCCAGGAGAGCGATACACACACTGGAGGAAGGGGCCTCTTTCCCAATTACACTTTGAAGGAGGGGGTTAGTCGTGTGTGTGTGTGTGTATGTGTGTGTGTTGGCGTGCACGCGAGAGGCTGTGTGTTTGCTGAAGGTGCTCATAAAACCTCTGGAGATTGAGCTGATGGAGAGCATTATAAAAGGCCTATCAGCTGGTCCAATCGCTTCACACAGCCTCCAGGCAGGACAAAGGATCTGCCCGCCAACATTTACCTAAAGGCCTTTTACTCACACCCCTCCCCCTTTACTTTCACCACTGTCCCCTTCTCATTCCTCTCCTCTTCCTCCACTATGCATTTGTTAACCGTGCAGTGTTTTTTTGTCCAGGAAAAGTTAACAAAGATGTGGTTTTCCAGCAAAGTCACTCAGTGTTAGATCTACTGTACAGCTACAGTGTTTAAGGTTGGTTGTCACAGTGCAGAAACACCTGAGAAGCAGCGAGTGAAAGTGTTACCCACTGGCACCTTAATTGGAAAAGGGCAGAAAAATATCCCTCATTAGCAGTGAGACAATCAATACAAGTCATAAACATGTTTGAATGACCTTTGGGTTGAATCTTTTCTTGGCAATAAAAATGATGTTTGCGAGAAAGAAAAATCAGTGAGAAAGGGGAAGGAAGATAGGGGATGGGAGTGTTTGGGGGGGGGGGG